>JAFIDM010000007.1:45058280-45121098 GCA_023159025.1 Thereuonema tuberculata
CTCCTCCTTTTTCGAAATTGGGCGAAAATTGTAGCTTTGACGGGAATTTATTGCCGAGGTTTTTTTTTGTCTTCCAATTGTATTATTTCAGGAACAGTAAAAAAAGAAACTAAATATTAAGAGCATTTGGTAAAAGTGCCTGCATTCTAATTTTTATTTTGTGCAATCAAACTTATAGATTCCATATTTTATCAACTTCCACGAGTGAATAAAGTTCTAGGACTCAATTTTATAACTATTTTTAAATTACAAAAACAATTAAACCATCAGCTTCAAATACATTATAGTATATATTTAAAGTTATTATTAAGCTTCTGTTATTTTAATAGTGAATTTAAATTATCTATCTAGTTATAAAATACTAGCAAACAGTAAAATAACTTCAAACAAATGGCCTTAAGAATTTGCTCATAATATTTTGGAACACATTCGTAAAAAAGAGGTCGATTTCTATTGGAGCAATTTTTAATTTCTGCTACTAAACTTTTTTTCTCATATATTCCGAACTATACATGTTAAGAATATAAAATCACATTTCTTTTAATCCTGTCCATAACAAAAAGACTTGTAAACATTTTTTTTCTTCTTATTTCACGGTATATTTTTCTGTTAAGACGTTTTAGCAATGAAAACATTCTAGTTGCTTTTCATCCATTTTGAATGTATTGTCCACGACAAATGGCGCCATTTCGACTTTCTCTTGCCCTTCGTTGCCAACAAAACCACATTTCATCACGTTGTAACCATGGCGACCCCTTAACATGCTTCAGCGTGTAATCACGGTTAACTCCTTCCCCTCCCACCACTTCGTGAAGATCATCCCATTTGAGGCATCGCGCAGGGTGGGTCAGTAGGAACCTCCTCGCTTTCTTGTTCCTTTTTTTAAACTTAACCTTAAAAACCTGTTCAATTCTTTTCAATACTAAAGCTGCAACTCATTTCCAAGGGAAAGTACGATTTCTCAGTCATAACGACACCCTTACAAGTCTTGTTGCTTAGGGCGCCGAAGTGCTTTAGATGTTCGTGGAAAACTCCGATGAAAAATTCATCTCCTGGCTTTTAGTAATTAGCTATCCATCAACCTGCTTTGGCAGATTCATATTTACACGAAACGAGCAGCTTTTCTAACCCAACGCGTCCAGTGCAAGGGCAGGTTTTCACTAACAAAGAAAACTGAAAACAATCAAAGAGAATTCACTGATTCTACAGTGAAAAGTTTATTTTTCCAATCGTAAAAGCTTTAAGCTATTTAGTTAATACACAAACATTTGATATGTTTTTCAAATGCTTAGTTGACTTTAAAATATAAATTCTATAGATAAATACAAACTTTGTTGACCCAACTTTAATTTAAAATTCAAATTACAGTCAATAAATTGTTGTTTACGTTAGTTTTTGTAGTAATGTTGTCTCCAAGTTTATTTGAAGGCGAGAATGGATTATATCATTATTACAATGAGGAAACGTGCTAATGGTATGAAATTTAAGTAAAAAGAAAAAGATTGTGTAATAAAAAGAAGTAAATAAAAAAATATATATTGCTCAAAAGAAAATTTAAAGATAAGGAGATTTACGCCTTTGCTACTTTTCAATCAACTGTTTATAAATGTGATTACTCACATCAGTGTAGGAAGCTCCGTCTGGTGTTAATTTTGAGAACTAAATATTAGGTATTTCTTTTTCTTTTCATTAGCTACACTCCTAAAAATAAATAAATAAAATTTTCAATAGTAGTACTATTATTTTTGGGGGGGGGGGGAATTGAACTTTAAGAATTGATTGACATTAAATATCATATTTTAACTTGGATATTAGTATTGTATTAAACTTTAATATAGAGGAAGGAGGAATATGTTCAGGATATTGCCTTATTAACTGGCCGTGTTATCCCGTTTACTATTACAGAGGTTTCTTGTCTAGCGAACATCAACTTAATTACAGGTTGGTTTTTGCTCCTCCATTTCTGGAATTCGATCAGATGGGGACTAACAAGAGAGCATCGACGATATTAAAGTGGAAACAGATTCCTAAACTCCTTTTTTTTTTTTCGGAATTTCTGAAATTTCATTCAAAAAACTGACTTAAAAGAAAGAAATAAAGAAATATCAGAATTAAAATAAATATAAGTATATCGATTACTTCTCCTGATTTTGAGACAACTGCTTTTAGAAACTAGTTGACCTTAATAAGGCTGCTTAATTGACTGCATCCTTTTACATAATGAGATAGGGGATAATCTAAGGAAATTTGGGTTTAAATGAGGGAAAAGTAATTTAGGAAAAAAAAATACTATTCAAGTTAATAAATTAAAGTCTTTTTAAATTACTGTTGCTAATGTTCCGTCTTTTATCGGCATTAATTATTAAATGTGTACAAAAAGTTAGCTGGAAAATAAATTAATCTGAATGACACATTTTGATTTTAAAAGCTTAACCTTGATTTTATATTTAGAGTTGCCTCTTAAAAGTGCAACAAAACATCCTTTTGCTTGTAGTCGTGACTGCATAGAATGCAACAGGTGTTTCCTGTTAAAAACTGAAATCAACTATAAATGACAGTACTCTTTTAAAAGTTTCTTTTAGAATTTAAAAGGAAATAAAAAAAAGTGACCTAAACTTTTTTAAAGACGTCTTTATTTTACTTAACAATTTTAAGATGATTAGTATTGGAAAGTTAAGCTTTTTTGATTATTTGAATAGAGTATGAATCTAGGAATTAATTCTCGCATATTCTAAGGATCTGTTAAGATCGCTTAAAAATGCTTAAAAAAAAAATTCTGTCCCGTTTTTGATATCAATTTCTCAAAGTCAAATATTTCAGTTTTAATAAATTTTTCACATTATTATTTACCTCTGATATTCAGCTACTGGATTTCAAATTTATTCTGTTTCCCTGGAGGGTCATATCAATAATGATAATACTTATTTATTCGAATGTAAATTCTTATTCTCCCTCTTAAATCCCATGAAATCGAGGGATATAAAAAAAATGGAAAAGAAAAAGGGTTCTCGCCCCACTTTCTTAGCCCAAGGAAATGTTCTTGGCTGGGATGATCAGTGGCTTCCATTAAATTTCCAATTTTCTTCTTCTCTGTTATTCCTAATTTCGACATCTATGTAAAGGAACCCATAAAAAAATGAAGCGTTCCTTTTATGCCAGGCTACGTTTTGTAATTGGCGGGTGTTTGGACTTCACTAAGGGCAGGTGGTCTCCTAATTTACATTATCAGGTGCAGGAGATTCAAACAAGTGTTTCACCGTTCAAATGTAACCTTCTACCAATAGTTTGTTTCAAAGTGTTTCAAATAAAAATTACAACAAATACAATTGGTACAATTGGTTGTCTTTTTTTCCCTTCGCTTTTCTTAATAACTCATCAAGAAAATCTGACTCAACTTCTAACGCGGGTCATGTAACTGAGATATTTCGGCATCAACTATAGAACATCGAAATTTGACACTTAAGAGGAGAAAAAAAATAGTTTAAGTAATTATTAAAATAATATTAAAATAACTGCCTGTTTAAAATATTCGAGAAATTATTTAGGATAATATCTTTTTTTATTAAATAAATTGTTATATAAAATATTATTATTATAGAATATTCACAATAGTAGGAAGACTATTGTTCTAATAAAATAATAATCGATTTTAGTATGTATTACTACACCATAAAGATAAACACGAAAATTGAGCATATAAGCAAGCGTTTTTCTTCCTGTTCTTATTTTATAAATAATTATTATTTTTTTCAAAGAAACGTTTCGAAAACGTTTGTAATTTTTAATATGTATATATATGTTTTTAATTATATTTGTGTGGCTTTCTAAATAGCTAGATAGAACTTTTTACGCACATTAAATTTTATTTTAATAGTAGTATTTTTATGACAAAAAGTTGAAAATATCATATGTTTACAATGATAAAATTAACTCTCTCCCATTAATTTGAACACTCGATTTGTTAAACGTATACTGGTATTGCAAACGGAAATTTCATTCCAGAATTTATCTCTACTTTATCCATATTTGCTATTGTTTCTTACCATTGTATATCTCCTCACCAATCTTTACCTTTAAGGATGTGATTATCAGAACTGGTAGGGACACACGTTGTTCAAAATAAACCTTTTCTAAGATCAAAGTTCAGATAAGAACAAAGGAATCATTTGTTTTGGATGAATAGGTTGTTGATGGGACTGTTAATAAAAGTTAAAGCTGCGTTATACTGATTAACTTATTATCCTCTTACAATGGAATCATCGTGAAACTGGGCTGAAGCTGTTAATGGTGAGATTGTGGTCGTAAATCATCAGCAACTTTGTATCTGCCAAATCCATTGAAGCAGACGATTCTTGACTGTTTAGACTGAATAGAAACTTTAACACTAGTTTAACTTTGGTTTCTGATAAGGATCAGAAGACTTATATTCCCGTTTTGTCTGTGGACAAGTATCATTTAAATATCATTAGCAACAATCAGAACAATCGCAACAATTGCGTCTTTTGCATGCGCAACAATCACATAATATAGCTCTACAACAATCAGAACAATCACAATAATCGCAACAATCCTTTTGCATTCGCAACAATCACATTTATAATAATAAGGAAATTAAAGCAATATCAATTATATTGTCTTATAGTATCAGAAGACGTTGGAAGCATTGTGAGTGGTTTACTAATCGCTATCACTACCCTGTTTTTTTTTCCCCAAACGATGGACTCAAATCAATTAGATTTTATTAAATTTGTAATTGAAAACACTTTAATGATAAGAAAAATCTCATCATTTCAGATAATAATGCTGACAATAGAAATAGATCTGCTTATATTCTTATGTTTTCAAATTTTTTTTTTTTTTTTTAATTCTTTTCTGAAAAGAGCCTTTTGTGCTTTTACATTTGATGAAGTGGTTGGATCAATCTTTCGTCATAGTGGGGCCTGCATTAATATTAAAGAGACTCAAGTGAGGCAGGTGTTGAGGACAATGGCTCTCTCTCTCTCTCTGATTTCCTTTATAGGATTGGGTTGGGCTGAGGAGGATGAAGGGCAGCCAGGAACAGCCTTGTCCTTCCACATCCTTTGTCAAGGAATCTCACCCTCCTGTGGGCATTCCAGAGCTGTACTGGAAATTTTGAGAGTTTCCCACCTTCTATCAAGGATATTTATTTGAGGGAAGGGGGAAAATGGGATATTACTAATTTTACTTTAATGTAAAGAAAAAACTTCTTAAAAGATGCAACTTTATTTCCCATCTTTGAAGCAAATTAATTTAGTAATTCTAAAAGAATGTCAGTTTTCTAGTAGTGCAGAAAATTCAATACAGACAGCAAATAAAAATAAATAAATAAAAAATGAATAAATAAATAAAGTTTACTGTAAGAAAAACAAAATAAAACAAACAAACATATACTTAAAACCATTGTTTGTTTGAAACTTTGCTGCATGTCATTTAATAGCAACAAATAAAGAAAATGAAATGTTAAATATATTATAAATATATATAGCGAAATTTTAAATTGTTTCATTAACAAGTAATAAACAGAAAAACATCTAACTAAACAGTAACACATTATGTTGCAGATAGTTATTGTTCGGTTTCAAAAGCGAGAGCCAGCCCTGGCTGACGATTCTACCCCGCAAAGGGGTGATACGCCGAGATGGGCACTTTCCTAAGACCTGTGGTTTTTTTTTTTAGTACCTGTTATTTTTGCAATAGTATTTATTCTTTCCATAATTCTTTCCCGAAATGCACAAATAGTATGCAGCTACTAGTAAACTAACACTGATAAAAAGTAAACATCCTCTCTTTATTTCTTCTCACTCCTATTTTCAAGAAATCAAAGGAGACCTGATGCATGCGCAAAAGCGTTGGTTCTCGTAAACAAAACCGAACAGTACTTGTTTATTGATGTACTGAGTGCGCACAGTGCAGGAAAGCTGTATAGAATGAAAAGGGATTGCAGATAAACTTTTATTTAAGCTAGGGAATTTTTTTTAGTTTTATATTTGTACTGTATATTGATTTCAAGGCTGTAAATGAATCATCTCTTTTCCCGATAAATATTGTAATAACATCTTTTCTGATATTTTAGCTGTTTTTTAGTTATTGATATTTAAAGTCGTCATGTATTCATTCTCATGTGACTGGATTCTTCTCTTTTTGTCAAATAGCTGTTCGCAGATGTACGTAGGAGAATATTGTCAACATCCTAACCCTTGCCACAATGGACCTGGACCTCGGTGCCAAAATGGCGGTACATGCCATACACGTGGAAATTCCTTTACATGTTCCTGTCCTGTAGGATATTCGGCTTCCCTGTGTGAGATTGCTGTTCCTAATAGCTGTGATTCCAATCCCTGTCAGAACGGAGGAACTTGTACCTTGTACACACTCAAAAACTACACTTGTACCTGTGCAACAGGATTCAAAGGTAAGAGTTATCCTTTAAAAAATATAAATAACAGGAGAGAAAAAAAAAAAGCATTTCTGTCATACTTTTAGAAAGCCTTAAATTAATTGAATAACAATTTAGGGTTTAATGTACCTATTTATTATTTTTTAGGTCCTTTCTGTGAACAGATAGACCATTGTGCATCGCAGCCGTGCCGCAATGGGGCTACCTGCCATTCACTAGAAAATTCCTTTAAATGCAGTTGTCCTGATGGTTATATTGGACCAACCTGTACTCAAGATATTGATGAATGTCAAAAGAAAGTTTGCAAACATGGAACTTGTACCAACACTGTAGGTTCTTATAGGTAAGATACAATTCAAACCAAATTACTTGGCTATGGAAAAATTTGTTATCATTATTGGGATTAAATAAGAAAATTTTATATAAAATAAATTTTGTAAATATATTTGGAAAATTATTTTATAATTAATTATCTGAGTTTAAATTAAGTGAAAAGGATAATAATTAACTAACGTTCGATTGTTGTTATTTTGAGAGTGTGAAGTATAAAGTGTTTTACTTCTGTGTACTGCGTTCATTGTAGAAGTTTTTCTCAATGAAGTACATCAGGCCACAAAATAGCTCCTTACTAATTAAGAAAGGTAATTACACTAAGGAAATGCTAGAGTGGCTTTAATTGTTCCCATTAGTGAGTGGGTGGTAGCTGTTAATAGATATAATAGCCTCTATTAAAGGCATGAGGCTAAAGTTAATTTTATTCTAAAAAGATTGTGGAGTCATCTGCTATTATTTGCTGATATTACAATAACTATTTTTTTGATAAAACTAAAGCAATTATTTTATTTATTTATTTACTTTTTTTGAGGAATCGATATATCTTATTATTTCACTTTTTCCAATCTTATATAAGTAGGTGATTCAAATACTGGCTTATTTTTATTTTGATGAGTTTTCCTTTAATAAATTAGCCGTGTTTTTCCTTAAGGACATTGACTAGACTAAAGCACAAGGTGACCTTCACCCACAACTTTTCATTATTCACCCTTCATTAGAATAAATTGCAGTGGGGTTGACAGCTGGAATGATGAAAGAATGCCATAATTTTCCTCCTTTTCTCATTTAGATGTAATTGTGAACAAGGCTACACTGGACAGAATTGTGAGAGCAAATATATCCCCTGTGATCCCAGCCCCTGCCAAAATGATGGAACCTGCATTGCAGTGGATGCACTCAACTACAAATGCACTTGTCCATCAGGTAAATAATAATAGAACATCATCCTAGCACGTTTTATTTTTATGGAAGGCTTTAAATGCATATACTATTTTTTTCATTCTTTAAAACTACTTTAATAATGAGAATTAATATTCAACTAATACATTCTTATTTTGTAGGATTTACTGGCCCTAACTGTGAAGTAAACATTGATGACTGTCCTGGTAATTTATGTCAAAATGGGGCAACCTGCATTGATGAAATTAACAATTATACCTGCCTTTGTCCCCCAACCTATACTGGTTTGTATAATTTTAAAAATAAAACCTTCTTAAAACTTAGTCGAGATTAAAGAAAGAAAAGATTTATTTACTGCTTATTAATTAAGTTTCTTTTAAAAAGCTTTGTTTATGTATTAATTCATATAGACTAATTATTATTATTATTAGAGTTTAAATTTTTAGAAGCTGCTTATTCTAAAATTTTATATTTGTATTTAATATTTCAACATGTATTTAATTTAGTTTGCTTGTTTATTGTTATTCATTTTTCTGAATAATTTTCCTATCTAGACCAATACTGTACTAAAGATGTCGATGAATGTGCTTTGAGGCCCAGTGTCTGCAAGAATGGAGCTACTTGCACCAACACCGTCGGTGGCTTCTCTTGTATCTGTGTCAACGGATGGACTGGGCCTGATTGCAGCGAAAACATAGATGACTGTGCAGGAGCTGCTTGTTTCAACGGAGCGACATGCCATGATAGAGTTGGAGCCTTTTTCTGTCAATGTCCACCTGGGAAAACAGGTAAAGAAGTTTTCAACAAGATTGACTTAAAATTAAATCATTTATTTGAATTACAAATTACTTACAATGCGCAATAGTTGCTCATAATTCAAGTTAGGAAAGAAAGAAAGTGATTATGGGAGGGGGGAAAAATGAGGAGGAAAAATTTTTTCAGGGTAAAGAAAAAAACTGAGGGATTTTTTTTGTTTATCAAGTTGCCTTTCTTCATTAATTATTAATGCTAAAATATTAGTTCTTGGAATTTAAAATTCTCAAATTTATTTTTTGTAACTTTCTAGGTTTGCTCTGTCATTTGGATGATGCTTGTGCAAGCAATCCTTGCCATGCTGGAGCCATCTGTGACACTAGTCCCATTGATGGAACGTACATCTGTTCTTGTCCGAATGGCTTCACTGGACTTGACTGTACCGAAGATGTCAATGAATGTGAAGCAGGTAAGTTTGTTCTTTCTGAAGTATTTTTTCTTAGAATCACTTATCAAATAATTTAAATTAAGCTACCTGATCATCATATATCATTCTAAATTTCTGCATTTGTTCTTCCCTCAGGATCTCCCTGCGAGCATGATGGTGTCTGTGTCAACACACCAGGATCCTTTAGGTGTAATTGTACCAAAGGCTTCACTGGTCCCAGATGTGAAGTAAATATTAACGAATGTGACTCTAATCCCTGCCAGAATGATGGAACGTGCCTGGATGAACGTGGTGCATTTCGATGTGTCTGCATGCCAGGTATAAATTTTTTTAAATTTAAAATTTTAATTAGCGGATAACTATTTAAATTACATCAAATTTCAAATATATTTTTCATTTGAAAATAAGACTTTGAGCTTATTGTTTTGTCTTCAAAATACAAAATTTTAGTTTAGTTCAGATGGTCAATCTCAATAGCGTAATTCAATAATGAAGTTTATCGGAATTTAATATTAACATTGTAAACAGTTTTCCAGTAAATCTCTCTATTAAGCTTTTAAATATTTTTTTTTTATTATTAAACCAAACCAAAAAAATATTATTTTTCAGTAAATTAAAGCCAAACTAAAATATTTAAAACTGATTATGCATTAATAAAATAAATGTTTATGAAGAATTTTTCTTTAATAATGATAAGTATTATGTCTTTAAATACTACATACTGTTAAGAAAAAATCTTTAAATTGCCTGTAAAATTTTCTTTGTGGCTATATTTTTATAGAGTATGATTATGATGGGAAATTTATTTATTTAATTTTTTTAAAAAATATATTCAATATATTTAAGTATATTCAATGTTTGAAAGGGAACTATTGAAGTGTACTTATTTCAATTTTTAAAAATTTATTTTAGGCTATACTGGAATTCATTGTGAAACTAACGTAGACGAATGTAATCCTGATCCTTGTCTGAATGACGGTATCTGCAGTGACCTTATTAATTCCTACAAATGCCGATGTCCCAATGGATACACTGGTAAACGGTGTCAAGTGAACATCGATGACTGTGTGAGCCAACCTTGTCAGAACAGTGGTACGTGTAGAGATGCTGTAGCAGGTTACACCTGTGAATGTCCTCCCGGTTTCACTGGAACCAACTGTGAAACCAACATCAACGACTGCCAGTCCTCACCATGTCATCACGGTGACTGTATTGATGGTATGAATTCATTCAGTTGTATTTGCCATCCCGGTTATACAGGACGTATGTGTCAGACGCAGATCAACGAATGTGAAAGCGATCCCTGCCAACATGGGGGAACCTGTGTTGATAGAATCGATGGCTACGATTGCCGCTGCCGGCCTGGAACATCAGGACTCAACTGCGAGTATAATGTGAACGAATGCTTCAGTAACCCCTGTCGCAATGGAGCCACTTGCCTAGATGGTATCAATTCCTATTCGTGTCAGTGTGTCCCGGGTTTCACTGGCACCCATTGTGAAACTGATATCAATGAATGCGATTCTAATCCATGTGCCAATGGTGGAATCTGCAATGATTACATCAACGGCTTCAAATGTGACTGTCCACGGGGTTATTTCGACGCCAGATGCCTGTCTAATGTTAATGAATGTGCATCCAACCCTTGTGTGAATGGAGGAACCTGTGAAGATGGAGTGAATCGCTTCACATGTACCTGTCCTAAAGGCTACGGTGGCTATCGCTGTGAAGTGGATATAGATGAATGCCAGTCCAATCCCTGTCAACATGGTGGTAGCTGTAAAGATTCTCTAGCAAACTACACATGTACATGCATGCCTGGTTATTCAGGTTTGTAATTTTCTCTTATCTCGTTCGATTCACTTAAAATACATATATTATTGATTTAATCATTGTAAGTTAAAAGTAATTTTTGTAACTGCTTTTCTTTCACTATTAAACCTGACCCATAATGTTTTATATTCTGTTTTTAGGAAGAAACTGTGAAATTAACATTGACGACTGTGCTAGCAATCTGTGTCGTAATGGAGGAACTTGTATTGATAGCGTCAATAACTTCCAGTGTGTCTGTGAACTGCCGTACACAGGACGTTATTGTGAAGAGGAACTTAATCCTTGTGATCCTAACAAATGCCGCAACAATGCTCGATGCCAACCTTCTTCCAATTACCAGGATTTTGCTTGTACTTGTGAACTAGGATATACAGGTAAAAACGAAGCTCAAACTCTTAATCTGAATTTTAATTCATAATGAATTAAGAGGGTTTCTTTTTCTTTTTTTACTATTTACCAGTCCTATTAGGTGTAATTACAGAATTACTCCTGTTTTATAATGTGTCTTTTATAATGTGTGTTTAATGTGTGTCTTTTCAAAAACAAAATTTAATTAATGTTAAAGTATAGATTAGAAATTTTTTACAATATTTTTAATCAATACATAATTTTTTTTGAAAATTTAGGTCGATTATGTGACAAAGACATTGATGAATGTGCTATATCGAGCCCTTGCCGAAATGGTGCTACTTGTAATAATACCAATGGATCGTACCACTGTATCTGTGCCAAAGGATACGAAGGCAGAGACTGTCTTATTAACACCGATGATTGTGCATCTTGTAAGTCACACTACATAACTTTACTCTTTATGTTATGTTGAACTGAACATTTGTTTGGGTGATATGTTGTACAAATGAGAAAAAAAAATCCACACTTATTTTTGGTTCCATCTAATTAAATGTTTTGAGTAGATCTATTAATACAATTAAATCTTGTTGTCTTTGGTCCGTTTTCAAGAACAGTTTTGTAAGCAGTAAGAATCGAATTCATTCAAAGTGATGTCCTGCTTCATTTTGACATAATCACCATCTAATAGGCTGCTTTTATTCATTTATTATTAGATCCATGCCAGAATGGAGGTACCTGCCTGGACGGTATTGGAGAATATACGTGTCTCTGCGTGGAAGGCTTTGGAGGAAAACACTGTCAAAATGATGTCAATGAATGTGCATCAAACCCTTGCCAGAATGGAGCGACCTGCAATGATTATGTTAACAGCTACACTTGCACTTGTCCTCTTGGTTTCAGCGGAACCAATTGTGAAACTAACGATGAAGACTGCACATTAAGGTATGTTGTGCAAAATGCCATCTCTTTGGTCATGTTGAACATTTTTCTTGTTCTTAATTTAAATACACTGCAGCAAATCTTCTAGCATGATTGATTTTGCCACTTATTTTATTAGAAAAGTCATTTTATTATCCTTCCCTCTTATCAAACATTTTAATTGATAAATTGTGCTCAGACCTTTACTTTCCAGCAATAAATAAATTTTTGTTTTCTTTTTCATAATTTCAGTTCATGCATGAATGGTGGAACCTGTATTGATGGTATTAATAACTTTACCTGCGAATGCTCCCCTGGTTACACTGGTTCCAACTGCCAGTATCACATCAATGAGTGTGATTCTTCACCTTGCTCAAATGAGGCAACATGCTATGATCGTAATGGCGGCTTCTCTTGCCATTGTCCCTATGGATTTACTGGGAAGAGATGTGAGGTAAGAAATCCCATTGCTATCCCATTAAATTATCTATGAATAACAGAAATATTTTCAAAATTATCAAAAAGAAATTTGAATTTTTTTATAAGCTTAATTTTAATGTTTGCATTTGTTTTTTTTTTTAGTCTTTTGTGGATTGGTGTAGCACAAATCCATGCCTAAATGGAGGTACTTGTAAACAAACCAGTAATACATATCAGTGCACCTGCTCTCCTGGATGGACAGGCAAATTGTGTGATATCAGTATGGTCTCTTGTGTAGCTGCTGCTCGTCAGAAAAGTAAGCACTTTTTTATCATTTCCATTGCACACACATTTTATTTATTTATTGTCTTTCTGTCATACAGTCATCATGAAATACATATAAGAATCCTAAAGTATTATACAAGTGGGTATAAAGTGATTGAAATTGTAGAGGAAAAAATCAGTTGACTTAATTTATTATTGAAGAAATGAAAAACAACAAAGAATTAAAAACAACCTTAATCATTTGATTTTGGTTTTGTTATTTTGACTGGAAAAAAAATGTGAATTTTTCTTGAAAACACAAAATGCAGTTCTTCGATAACGACAACATTCAACTACAGTATTCATTTCTAATTTTTTTTATTATTTCATAAAATGCTATTTACATGCTCAAAGTCAATATATAAATTGCTTAATTTTTTCCCATTTGTCTCATTGTCCTTTTTGATTGTTTCCAATTAGGCATAGCAGTTCAGGATCTCTGTCAGAATAATGGGAAGTGTGAAAACACTTCAAATAGTCACCGATGCTTGTGTCCTGATGGTTATGAAGGAAGTTACTGTCAGCACGAAATTGATGAGTGTGAATCATCACCATGTCAGAATGGAGCAACTTGCAATAATCTTGTGAATCAGTATACATGTGACTGCCTTCCAGGTTATCAAGGTACGAATACTAACATTAAATTATAAAAAAAGTCTCACATTTAAAAATTACTTCACTTTTCAGTTATTAAGGTTTTATAATGTGAAACATTTATTTCCTTTTTTAAGCTAGCAATAATATTTATTTTAATTTTTTTTAAATTTATAAATGACTTTAACATTTTGAATAATTTAATTCCCTCTCCTTTTCTGTTTTCTATGGTATAATTTTTGGTTAGATTGCATCTGGAAGATGCAATTTATTTTAAAAATTAGCCATTCTTTAATTGAAAATGGCTTTTTTCTTATTTTTATCTTTTTATTTGGAAGTGTTTTTAAAATTCATTTCTTTTTCTTTTAGGCCTAAATTGTGAATTCAATATCAATGATTGTGAACCAAATCCTTGTCGAAACGGTGGGACATGCCATGATATGGTTAATAACTTCATGTGTTCATGTCCTCATGGAACGCTAGGAATTCTGTGTGAAATCAATGTAAATGATTGCTTCGAAGGAGCTTGTCATCATGGAGGAACCTGTGTCGACAAAGTAGGAGGCTTTGAGTGCCAGTGCCCGCCAGGGTACGTGGGCCCACGTTGTGAGGGAGACGTTAATGAATGTCTGTCAAATCCCTGTTCGAGCCCCGGCACTCAAGATTGTGTGCAGCTTGTTAACAACTATCGATGTGATTGTCGACCTGGTTATATGGGCAAGCACTGTGAAGCAAAAGTAGATTTCTGTGAGACCAACCCTTGTCAAAATGGTGGTGTTTGTACGAGCTCTGGAAATGGACATATTTGTATCTGTGCTGAGGTAACTATTACAGTTTTCCTGATAATGAAGTTTTTCATCTTTATACATTAATCTGCAAGGTTAAAGTACAAAATGTTTATTGGGAAAATACTAACTTTGATCTTTATTATATACTCTTTAATACAAGATAATTTTAAGTAATTTTTCATGAGCCTGTTTTTTGTTTTTCAGTAAAATAATATAAGTGAAAATACTTAGTTAATTAAATAGATACTTGGGAAATACTAAAAACAACCTTATTTTCTGAAATGTTTAGGGTTTCTCTGGCAAGAACTGTCAGTACACCAACCAGTATCCGATTTCTCAAGATTGTGAAAGCAACCCTTGCAGGAATGGTGGAACCTGTCACCCCGATGTCCGAGGATTTTTCTGTGCTTGTAAACTTGGGTTTACAGGTTCATTGTGTGAGAGGGAGTCGTACTCAAAATGTCAACCATCACCTTGCTTCCATGGAGGAACTTGTATTGAAAGAGGAAGTAAGTTATCCTTTATTTTCAAAAGTGGCCTTCAACAACATTTTCTGTTTCTGGAATTTCATAACGAGCAAAATGTATCAAATGTATCATTTATTATTACTCAATTTCTTCTAAGATTTTTTTCTGAAATTCATGTTATTAACATTTAAATAAATTTTGATGTATATATATATATTACACTGAAAAATTTAAATTTTGTGTAACACTGGATTTAAGAAACAATGAGATTATTAATACGCTAGATAATGTGAATAATACTAGTTTGGCATAATAATATCTGATGTTATGTATTTGCTTAACAAAGAATATCTGAGAAGGAATTTTAAATATCATTAAATAAAATATTTAGGAAAACAAAGAAGTTTTAAGTAAAAATAATATGGTATTTCCTATATGTCAATTTGTTAATTATTTTCTGTTGTTTTTTTGTTAATTTTTTAAATTGTTTTTACAATAATTTTATAGATAAATTTGAATGCCGTTGTCCTCCTGGTCTGTCTGGCATACGTTGTGAAATGCTGAATGCCATACCTGACACAACTACAGAATCAATGGAGTGGGAAAAGCGCAAGTGTGAAATCAACAACTGTGCTATGAAAGCCAACAACAGGTTAGTATAATCATATAATTTAAAAAGATACAGTAACTACATTATCAGGAGTGACGGATTGTGCTATGTTTATATTTTAAGTCTGTATTTTTAGTAATTACAAATTTGCTATGGAATTTCTCTTTAAATGAGCTTGTTTAAATTATAGTGAGAATAATATTTGCATCGTTCTAAGGACTTATTAAGCAAGTAATTAGTTTTCATGGATAACAAGAAAACATTCCACACTTAAGAAAAAAATAACAAAGAAAGTAAAAAGAGAAGTTTCCTTATTAAAATACATAAAAAAATGAACTGTTAGTAAATTTTTATTCTATTTATAAGGGTTTTTTGAGTATCAGAAACTGTCATGTATAGATTGATCTACACATGAGAAGATAAATGGAAGAAGATAGAAGATGAAAAACTTTTTTATTACTCAAATTTCTGCAGGTTTTGTCAGATGTAAACATCACTATAGTGTAGAATTATAAAAATATTAGCTTTGGTAAATAGGAAAATTTACTCAAAATGTGTAATACAGTACTTTGTCTCTGGTTTGAATATATATTCATGAAAAATGAAAAATATATTTTAGTTAGGACACTAACTCTCCAAACTATGTATAGATTTGTTGGAAAAGTAGGCATGAATTAAAAAGGAGGGTCAGGAATTAATATTATTGATAGTCTACTAAAACTAAAAAAAACAAAACAAAAGTATCAGCCCCTGTACTAATTTGACTTTTTTTTTTTTTTTGTTTATTTCCAGGTATTGTGATGAAGAGTGCAATACCTTAGCTTGTGATTTTGATAACAACGATTGTTCCCTTGGCTTATATAATCCATGGCAGAACTGTAAAGCCCCATCTTGTTGGAATGTGTTTCGCAACAACGAATGTAACCCTGAATGTAATAATAAAGACTGTCTGTTTGATGGATTCGATTGCTTCAATAACATAAAACGCTGCAAGTAAGTACTGTACATTTTCTTTTCAAAGTTTAATCTTGAAAGGTGGTGATTATTTATTTGAAGATAAACGTACAATTTTTAATAAATCTGTTTTAACAATATTTTCTTTTTCTTTCTTTCAGCCCTATTTACGATGCGTATTGTGCCAACCACTATGCAAATGGTCACTGTGATTATGGATGCAATACAGAAGAATGTAACTGGGATGGACTGGACTGTGAAGCAGATCCTCCTCGTGTCATTGACGGAAGCCTTTCAATCGTTCTTCTTATGGATCCAGAGGTAAATAATAATCTTTTAAGTTATGTTGACATGTCTTTCCACAGAAGTATGATTTTTAATAATTTGATATTTTAAAAATTCAGAGAAACTTTTCTTTCTTTTAATTTTAACCCCCTAAAATTGATTAAAATTTCGTTTCTGCAATTAACAGATATTCAAGAACATTTCCATCACGTTCCTTCGAGATCTCGGCCACATCATGCGAACGACGGTCAGAATTAAAATGGAAGAAGGATCAGCTATGATTTATTCTTGGACAGATTCTGGGTTTACTCAGAAGGGTACAAAGGTTCATCTTGAGGTGGATAACAGAAAATGTGAGAAACTTCCCAACACCGAATGTTTCCCTGATGTTCAAGCAGTAAGTTTTCCTATAATCATATCTTCCAAAGTTAAATTAACTGAAATAAGAAAAAAGGCTTAAAGTAGTTCAAGATTATTAGAATAATTGGCATATTTTTGAGAAATTTATTTGTTGAGGACTTGTATATTAATAATTAACAATTTCTGGACGAAAAAAAAAAGTACTGGTAGGTTTGGGACTTGAAAAATTATATATTTGCTTTCATCTTTTAGGCTGCTAAGTTCCTTGCTGCAAGTGCCACAAAACATGATTTACCAACAAGCTACAGGTTCAAGGAGGTCCAAGCTGTGGGAGTTGGTCCAGATGGCACCGAATTTCCATACACCAATCTGACGTACATTGTGATTGGGGCCTTTGTGGTTATCATGGTAGCCATTCTCATTGGAGTTCTGGTAACAACGCAGCGCAAAAGAGCAAGAGGCGTCACATGGTTTCCAGAAGGGTTTTTCAGAACAAACAGTGGTCAGAGACGCAGATCAAGAAGACGAGGGCCCGATGGACAGGAAATGCGGTATGGATTGTAATTAAAATTATTTAGCAACTTTTTATTTACTTTCTCAGTTTTATTTTTGTTGTAGCACATTACTGGTGATAATTTGAGGATAAAAGTAATTTGATATTCATTTCTTTTTGTTCATTCTTCCAGAAACCTAAATAAACAACCGTCGGCTAGTCGAGTTGATGTTGATACCAACGACAACAGCACAATGCCACCAGATAGTGGACACTGGAGTGATGAAGATGGTGGAGAACATCCTCCTATGAAACGTCTTAAGGTAGAATTAATTTTAAAACTGGGACTGCCATTTATTTTTGTAACTTAATAAAAACAAAATGGGATTATCTATATCTGTCTAAACTAAATTCATTTAAATTCTACAGAATGAAAAGCCTGAAGCTTGCTATGGTGAAAGCATTGGAAATCCAGATTATGATGAATTAGACCCCCGACCATGGACCCAGCAACATCTAGATGCAGCTGATGTTCGAAACCCTGACATACTAGCTCTAACACCACCACAGGGTGAAGGTGATCTCGATCCTTGTGCAGTTGACGTCGATGTACGAGGACCCGGAGGATTCACTCCACTGATGCTGGCATCTTTCCGTGGAGGAGGTCTTGATACTGGTGAAGAAAATGAAGAGGATGATGGATCGGCAGCTGTTATTCAAGATTTGTTGATGCAGGGAGCAAAACTATCAACTACCACTGATAGAACAGGTAACTAATGTTTACAATGCTGTGTATAACAAATACATGAATAGTACATTATTTAGATAATGATCTTTGCTAGTTCTCCATTAATTTTTTGCCATGTGAAGCTTAATTATCAAGTATTAATTAACGAGTAAATATAGGCTTAAAGAACATTAATAATTTCAATAGTAAAATTCAGTACTCTAGCTACTGTAAATCATGGTCGGATTGATATAACATTTGTTTCATAAGCCTTATTGTTTTAATATTTTCATAACAGGTGAAACTTCGTTACATCTTGCTGCTCGTTATGCTCGAGCCGATGCTGCCAAACGTCTTTTGGATGCAGGTGCCGATGCCAATTCTCAGGACAACACAGGGCGAACTCCTCTACATGCGGCAGTTGCTGCCGACGCCCAAGGAGTATTCCAGATCCTCCTGCGCAATCGTGCTACTAATTTAAATGCCCGAATGCATGATGGTACAACACCACTTATCCTTGCTGCCCGTTTAGCTATTGAAGGAATGGTAGAAGATCTTATCAATGCAGATGCAGACATCAACGCATCTGATGATCATGGTAATTATTGGCTTTTTGTTTCTTAATAGAGTCAGGAAATATTTCATAAGTTCTATGAAAAGAAAAATTCTTGAAGGCACACAAGTTTTAGATTGGAAGTATTCATAATCTATAATTCTTATTTATAGGTAAAACAGCTTTACATTGGGCAGCAGCAGTGAATAACGTAGATGCTGTTCGAGTTCTGCTTGCTCACGGAGCAAATCGTGATGCCCAAGACCATAAGGTATTTTTTTTTAATATATTTTTTGACTTATTTTTAATATATTTTTTTGTTTTTGTTTTTGCTGATTTTAATAAATTCCTTAAAAAATTGAGAAAAAAATTAATGGCTTAAAAACTTTTAAATCTTAGGTTAAATTTTTAAAAGATTTATTATAGGTTATAAAAACTTTTTCTGTTTTCTTTGCAGGAAGAGACACCTTTGTTCCTTGCAGCACGAGAAGGAAGCTTTGAAGCTGCCAAAGTTCTTTTGGATCATTATGCAAATCGAGATATTGCTGATCATATGGATAGGCTACCAAGGGATGTAGCTGGCGAAAGATTGCACCATGACATCTTGCGTCTTCTGGACGAACATGTTGTCCGTAGTCCTCAGATGGTTCCTAATATGGCTGTGTTAGGATCCCCTGGGATGATCCCAGCACCTACGGTCATTGGTGGTTCCAAACCTCCGAGGCCTAAGAAACGCAGCAAAACAGTAGTAGGATTGCCGGGGAAGGATCCGGTCTTGGGTGGCGGAGGCACCCTTGTGGCTTCACCGGGAGGTGATGTTAGTGGCCCAAAGAAACGGCCATCAGTCAAGAAGAAGAAAGAGACAATGCAACCGCACAGCGTGGAAACATCTGCAACTCTTTCTCCGGTGACGTCACTGGAGTCGCCACATCCTGGAACCCCTTCTCCAATGGATTCCAATCTCTACAATGGGCACACAATGGCTATTTCTCATCCTAATTTAACATCTCTTGATGGAGGTAGTGGGATGCGAACGTTGCCTTGTAAGCAACCTCCATCTTATGAGGATTGCATGAAGAATGCTGCTGCCGCCGCTGCTATGACGATACACAATCGGAATGGACAGCTCGATCAAAATAACCAGTTCATGAACGGTGGAATGCTTCCACAACATATGCAGCAGCTGCATATGAGACAGAGTTCACTGCCTATTTCATCTGGGCAACATCATTCGGTCCCATCACCTCATGCTCTGTCTCCACAGTCTGTGAGTTCGCCTGCAAAGCAGCGTCCATCACATCCAACATCACCAACACACATGGCAGCCATGCGTGCAGCTACGCAGCAGAAGTTGGGGCAGGGAAGTCCTATGCCACCTCCTACCCCTCATTCTCTTGCTAGTTCTGACGGTGGCTCCAACATGAACGGTTATGATTTTGGAGTGGGAACTCCAGACATGAACTCCCTGGGATATTCTTCAACACCGATATCCCAACAGCAGCAGCAACAGCAGCAGCAGCAACAAAGGAAATTGCAGAATTTCCATCCTTACCAGTATCCAACTCCCCCATCACAACATAGCCACATGGGACTAGAATCCACTCCACAACACATGCTTCCCCCTGAGAACTATTTAACTCCTTCCCCGGAGTCCCCAGGGCAGTGGTCAAGCTCTTCACCTCATTCTGCTCACTCAGACTGGTCAGATAACATTTCTAGCCCAGTGGCATCGGCAGTGGGCTATGCAATGCCTTCGACGACAGAACAGCTACAGTCACATCCAAAGGCTGAAGGCATCTACATATGACGAGTGAAGGATAAGGTGGTACTGCCTAACCACCGCAGATAGGGACTGCCTACAATGAAGTACAACATTACTAGTGTATATTTTTGCCATTAAAAACAAAAGAAGAAGCATGTGTTATGGGACCTTACAAAAAAAAAGTATTTATTGACTAAACTCCAAAAGGCCTGTTTCACATATCGATGGACAACATAAAAAGCCAGGACAAAAAAAGTGATTTTCTTCTGTGCTTCAAGGAAAAGAAGCAATCGGTTGCTGCCTGAACTTTGTAACCAACTCCGGAGTTTTCTAGGATGGACTCAAGCTATTTAATGTGTATAAAAGAAAGAGAATGGTGTCTTAAGTAAAGAAAGATAAAAAATCAAGAAGTAGGGCGCCCTGCAATGCAGTTTATAAAACCTTTTAGTGAAAGGAAAAGGTTGTAAACTTCCTTTAGTAATGTTTACACGGAGAATGTTATTTGTATATAATGTTCATTATTTTTTGTATATTTTTTAATTATTTCTTTTCAGTTCTTTGCTTTATTAAGTATAATTTTTAATTGTGTATTTTTACGTTCACAATAACTTCTCTGTGTAAGACACTACTTCAAATGTTTATTTTGTAAAACTATTTTTTTTTTAACAAATTATTTAAGCATGCTTAAATGTAGTATTCAAAGGAGTAAGATGTGATTTGAAAAGTCTCTTTACTATTTAAAAGTGCAATGTACTTAAAGGATTTAAATTACTTAAAATCGAGTGATAATTAAGATCAAACAGTTCAGAATGGAATCCATCTTATTCCTTTGAGTACTAACTCAGCCCTTCCCCTTCAAAAATACATTTCATTCATTTTTTTATTATTATTATTTAATTTTGTTGTTTATTTAAGTGTTTTGTTGTTTTATTTAAGTCCAGAATGCATTTTGGCAAAATTGAGTTTACAGATGGAGAAGGGTAGAGATTAGCAATGTAACGTAACGTAACTAAGTAAGCAAGTAAACAAAGAAAAAGTATATGCCACAAGAAATAAAAATTAAGGTACTGTCCCGTTCATTTGGGAAATAATTGTCTATGAATATTTGATATATAATCACTGATTAATTAACTAATTAAAATTTAATATATTTTCTTAAAATACAAATGCTAAAAGAATAATGAATAATTATCATTTCAAGTATCAGAATTAAAAAAAAACAAAAACAAATAAATAACAGTGATTTTTATTATCATCTATTCATTGAACAGTTATTTCTGTGTATAATAAAGTTTTAAATAAAAAGTCTACTACACAATATTTTATAGGTGCACATTCATAATGCTTTATTAAATAATTCTTTATCAAAAATAACAATCTTCCAACTTGAAATAATTATCTTTGAATGTCACCGATAAGTATTTCAAAAGGTTGAAAACGTTAATGAATGAAACCAAATTCAATTGATTTAAAAGGAACACTGAAGTTTCAACATTGGCTTTCTCATTAAAGTTGATCTAAATGTTAATCTTAATTTGTTTAAGTTTACTTTCAAAATTATTACGTCCAAATTACAATAAAAAAGAATTATTTATTAAGGCTTTTGGATTTTAGAAGCACATAAAATTTTTTGTTGTTTGACTTCTGTGGCATAAACTTGGCATTTTAATTCTTGCACTTAGCTTGACTTAGTAGGGAGGCCTCCAGCATTTATTGAAAAATAATTCTATATGTATATTTTTTATTCTGAACCTAGGGATAGAAATATAATTAAATGGATTCATTGGGCAGGCAAAATTAATAAGTATTTTTATTATAAATGATACCCATTGTAAAAGATTACTTCAATATTGCTACAATTTATAATCAGACAAAGAAAATCTCTTGTAGTTCCTTTTATAACTTTTAAAAATTGAATCGATTTATTCTTACTCCGAAATTTAAGAATCTACAAAACTGAAATTTTAATTTTTGCAATAAGTTTATTTTATTTTATTTTTGTAGACATTATGTTTTAACTTATTAGAATTTATGCTTGGATTACTGGTAAATTAAATAATGTATAATTTATTGATTATATATTTGATCTTAAACATCTAAAATTGAAAATTTGCCAAAGGAATGATGTGAATGGCTTTTGTAAAGAAGGTTATCTTCACTTTCCCTCCAAAAATAAGCAAATTATAATAATAATAATAATAATTGTTCTGATTATACAAACGATAGTATATGCGTTTGTATATGCAGTCCTTGTAAAAGTAGAGGTACCATTTTTACAAAGAGGGTATATACATTGGCAAATATTACTTAATCTCTTAATTATCAAAAATTTAAGGTTAATTAAAACAAATCAATATTAAAACTGTTCTTACTTAACAAACACTTAAAATCAAAAGAAAAAAAATAATAACTTTTAAGCTTAAAAAGTTACTTTATCTAGGCAGTAATTTCTGGGCCTTTATTGGAGGGAAAAGGTAGATTTGCAATTGATGGAATCAGTATATTATATAGATGTACTATTATTTTTAAATAATCCAGTAAAACAAAATATAACTTTCAATACTTAGTTAATTCTTTTCTAGTTAATTCTAGTTAATTAACTAGAATTCTAGTTTGGTGATTAATCTTTAGAAAAATCTTCAGAAAAAAGGAGTTTGAATAGAAATAACAATTTTTGAAGTTATATAATTGAAATGTAGTATTTGTAGCTGTAAAATTTATTTTAAATATTTTAAGAAAAGCCTTTGTAGCAAGTTGAAGTCTTTTTTATTACATGGGTTCTTTGCTTGTTTGTATAATGATATTGTGTAATTTCCATATTTGTAAGTCTTCGTACGTCTTTTGTGGGATCAAACACTGTGGCAATGTTTCAGTTGTGACACTTTTTAGAAGTAGTGGTTGTGATTTTGCATATTGCAAAATGATCACTCTTCACCCTTCTTGTTATACTTTAGTATAATAATTAATCATCCCTTCATGTATTGAGGGAACCGATGGCAAGGAAGTTAGTGCACTACACATTGCAGGAATTGGTGCTCTTCTAAGATTTGGTCAAATCTCTTTGCTTTAGTCAAAAGGATTTCCTCTGTGTTTTAACTCAGCTCTTACTAACCCTAATAGTAAGAATATCCTGGGTATCTTTCTACTTCGTATTACAAAAGTATTTATAAAACGGCATTACTTCAGAAAACCAGTACATCACATGACCTCAAAAATGATAATATTTCTTCATGTTCTTAAATGACTCTTCTATTACATGAACTCTTATATTTTAAGAGCAATTCCATATAGAAGATGTTAATAATTACAAAAAAATAATAAATAGAAAAATAAAATAAAGATAACCATGATTTAAAAGTAGTACTTTTAACATAAAAAGGTTATCAAATTTTAACTTAACTGTAATATTATCAGAGGCAGTGATTGTCAAAAGAATTATAAAATACAGATATTTTTTCTAAATTGTAAAAAATAATTTAAGAAAAAAAAAGGCTAAAAAAATTTGATAATTTAGAAGAAGTGTAAAAAATATTTGCTCATTTCTCTGGAATATATGGCTTTGGTTCTTTTCCATGTAGTTATGTGTAAGTTCTGAATGTTTGTAATAACCAGAATTGAAGTAAGAACTTGTAGATTGTATTTGTGAAACGGCTTGAAGACAGTTCTACTCTTTTAAACGGTTTTCATAATGAGGGACATTGAGATCATTTGAATATAAAGAGGATGTCTGAGCTCTTGGACAGAACAAAAGCTTCTCTTTAGTCTCTGTTTGGAGGCGTTTGAATCTTTGAAACAGGGACAGTCGACTGTGAGTGTCAACCCACGTCCCTGGCCAGGCACACTCGATCGTTCCTGTTTGAAAACTGTTGATCCGCTTGTAAACCGTGCCTGGAGACGGGTCTTTGTTTCTGAACACTTGTTGAGGCATCGCCGGTGTATTCGCTTGGTTTCATGTGATTCATAATGAAAACTGGTCAAATAGAATAGGACCGCTTTCAATGCCATTCCTCAAGTGCAAACACTGGATCTTGTGTGATATTCTAGACATCATAAACATTAATGATTTACTCTTTCAAATGCAAGAGAATCAATGACATTATTCATGAGAGAAACTTAAGCTTTTCTATGTAAAGACATAAAATAAGCTGTAATCTTCTTTGAAACTATCAGTCTTGGCTACACAAAATAACAGTATAACATACTGAAGTAAAACTTGAACATTCTTTACAAGTAGATGAAAGTTTGTTAAAAATGCCTATACTTTATGTGTTCCTCTCATTTGCTATTAACAACATTTAACACTGGAGATGGTTCGCAATTTGCTCTCTTTCTCGTCTTTCATATAAGATAAAATTAAAAAAGAAAAAAAAAAGGAGATGCATGAATTAAAAACAAACAAACAACCTAATTGCTTTGCTTCAAACTAGAAGATGTACAAATCTAAATTGCTCTAGTGAAGGCAATGCATGGCTGCTTAACTATCTTCCAAACCTTAGCTTTCATCTAAGGTTCTTTGGATTTCTGTTTTATCATATAACACTGATATCTATCTTTGTCCTTCTTTCTTGAAGGTTGTGGTATTGCTTTGCAAAGCCAATTTCTGTAATCTTGTTTGTCTAAACCAAACAAATCGTGTAGTGTATTCTTTGCCACTGAACTTCATCTCGTGATTTGTCTCTAGACGTGCTGGATGTTCCTTGCCAATATCCTACAGCACTGAGCCAAGATACTGAGATGCAAGACTGAGGATACATTCTCACTCATTCTCCAGGGACAGTGGGAATGATTGATGGTTGTATTCTCAAAAAACTCACTGTCATACGAAACAACACAGTTGATCATTAAAAGACACCTACGCTTTGGAAGTTACTTTTCTTTTTGTATATACTTTTCCAAGTTCCCATGTTTTTTGGGAATCCAGCTGCCCAAACATTTATGTATTTCTTCCCGATGTGTATCGATACACTACGTGTTCATTTTCATCATTAAACATGTACATTTAATTCATGTGTGCATTTCTACCCACCTAAGGTATAAGGTAATAGAGGTATTGTATTAAGAATGTAGTTATGATATTCTTTCCATATTATTACCATCTCATACATGTTTTATCTTCCATCTTGTTTATCTTGTGCAAGCTGTGAACAGAAAATATTTTTAAAAGAAAAATTAAAAAAAAAAATATAAAAAGAAAAGAAAATACAGAAGCTGCTGTAGCCTGTAAGATATCCCTCTAGTTGGGCTTTTTTCATATGCAACCACTTGTATACAAGCCACAAGAAGTAGTTTTTTGTATTATTTAAAAGTAGAATAATCTTTTAGTTTATCTTCAATCTCCCCAAAATGGGGCACATCTTTTGGTATCACTCATTGTAATCTTTGCTAAATAAAAATGGAAAAAATAAAAGATTCTAGTTTTTTATCTTATTTAAGTAAGTTTTAAGTATTTCAAGAGACAACATTTAAAATCTTATCTATTATCACTATGGCTAAAGATGAACCTCCCAGAATGCAACGCAGATGATAGATTTTCCTTTCCTGGCCTGTCGGTCACATTCAAATGTAAGAGAAAATGGCGGTCGTTGATTCACATTCAACATTTCGACGAGGAAAAGGTTTCAAAAATCAAGTAGGGAAATTATTCTTAACGTTGCTTGTCGATTTCAAGATGTATGTGAGATTTTTGATATTTCCTATTTTTGATAATTGAGATCGATATTTTCTGTGGAACTAATGGCATTGATACTGGAGAAATTAATCAATGATAATGTGTTTGCGGGTTCAACTTTCGCCGTGACGATAATAGGTGATTCAATTTCCTAGCACCAGCTAATGGAAAGAAGCCTCTCCTCTTCATTGCTAAAATTCATGCCAGTGGGCAATAAAGTCATAGGAATTTTCTTACATTTCTATTAAAATACATAATTTTTCTGTTGCTCCCCCCTTTTTTTTGGTCTAAAAGTAATAAACAATTGACCTAATAAATGCTGCATGTGCAAAGTTCAAGTTTAAGTGAAAATCAGACTAAAAAAAAAAGCCCTATGATGGTCTCGCGCATTGGTCTGCCACCATTGAAAGCACTAATTTCATATTTGGTGGTTCCTTTGGTAGACACTCCTCTCGCAGAAGGTTTATAGCAAGATACTGATTCATTTAAATTCATCTCCGTAATTAGTCATTCCCAATCTTTTCTGTCTTAAAGCCCTCACCTTGGCATTGTACAAAATCCCCTCTCATCATCATCATTATCATCAGTGTTCTGTCGTAGACAGGTCCAATGGCAAGCAGCAAATAAGGTCAGCAATGTCTCTTCCTCCAAGTTGTTCAATTTCTTGCCTCCTCTTTCAGACCTTGATATCCACTTGTAACCAATAGGTCATCCAGGATCATTTTTCTCTTTCTTCCTCTTGGTCTCTTTCCCTCAATCTTCCCCTCCAATACTTCCTTCATGAGATTTTCACCTCTCAGCACATGACCAATCCAGTTCTTTTTTCTTTTTCTAATGTTCTTCAATAAACTTCTCTCTTCCCCAATTTTTTCGAGAACTTCGTCATTAGTCACCTTGTCTGTCCATTTAATTTTCTCCATCCTCCTCCATAGCCAAAATCCCCTCTATTGTTTATATAAAAAAGTTATATAATATGATACCCTTAACACCTGAAGATATTATTTTTATAATTTTTATATTTTTTACCTTCAGTATAAATTTAATCACACACAACAGAAGACGAAACCTAAAGCTATCAACTCTATAAAAAGAATCGCATTATAGTCTGTAGATATTGATGCTTTTATAGGCCTTTTGCTGTTACAGTGAGACCACAGTACAATCTCACTCATTTCATCAGATGTAATAATAAACATCAACTGCAACAGATCAATTTTGAAATGAGATACAAATTTAAATAAAAGACAGCGGAAACTTCAATGAAGCTTTAGTTTTTGTCTGATAATTTTCCTTAGTCCTTTCAAATACATCTTAATGCATAATTTCAGTTTGAGAAACTTAAGATTTGGAAGAGCATAAGTTTTCTCATGCTACAATACATTAAGACAGGGATTCTCAAACTTTTTCAACCCACGTACCCCTTTTTGTGTATCATTAACTACGCGTACCCCCAACAAAAACACTTAAGCTTTATTAAAATGTGTTTTATTAGTTAAAGTTTAACTTTAAACTGTTAAAGTTTAATTACGAATAGGTAATTTAAATTAAAAACAAGAAATTTTATTTTAATGAACATTTTATTACA
Organism: Thereuonema tuberculata; assembly: GCA_023159025.1. Classification (NCBI taxonomy): domain Eukaryota; kingdom Metazoa; phylum Arthropoda; class Chilopoda; order Scutigeromorpha; family Scutigeridae; genus Thereuonema; species Thereuonema tuberculata. The sequence goes on from JAFIDM010000007.1 coordinate 45,085,825, forward strand.
AAGTTTTTATTCTCATAAAATCAAAAAAGTCTCAGAAAATAATTAGTGGGAATACTTTTTGGTAGTCACTTTTTTAGTACCACCCGGTTGAGAGAACCGATGCATTAAGATGATGGAGAAACTGGACTGCAAAAGTAGAACTTTTCATTAAGAAAATTAAATTTTGGCAGTGATTCTATAAATTAAAATAAATAAATCATTATGGGGCAAAGTTTAGTTTTCAGAGAGAAAGAAAAAAAACAAAACATTATTTTAATTTCATTCCTTTTGGTTTCCTAACAACATTCTTTTGACTGTAAATTACCCTGGTGTGATCTGTTGGGATATAAAACCATTTTTGTGAATCATCCGAATAAACAAAGGAAAAACAAGTGAGAGAATCATTTGAATGCACCCTACTGATTTCTATTCAAAAAGGAATTTGTTCCAATACAAATTGTAACTTGCTAATTTATCAATACTTTCACAGCTGCTTCTCAGAATGGAACTACAGTGAAACCTGCTAACATTTTCGTGGTCAACTTACCAAGGGTACAATACTTACCATTTGATTTTCATATTTTATCATCTACGTACTACTACTATACATATACATAAGTATAGTATTACAAAATTATACAAAATATGAAATCAAAATGATACAAAATAGGAATAATATTGCTTATTAGGGTTAAACATTAATTATACATACTTATTAATTATTGGATATTGTCATAGTTACTACTGTATGTACTACAGTAGTAAGTTGAACAGAAACAAGTTAATTTAATTATGAAACTCAATTTATTATTACAGTAATATATTTTGCATAGGTATAATAAACTTAGTGTACGTATTAAGGGTTTTGTACTTCACACACACTATACTGGAAAGTACAGTACTTCACACATACTGTACTAAAATTCTGGAAGTGGTCAACTTACAAAGGTTTTGAGCTATGCTTTGTGACAAATTCTACCTAATTACCTGGTCAACATACAAGTTAGATAGGTGGTCAACTTATAAAGGGTTCACTCAATGTTAAAGTAATTAAGCCGTTCCGTTCCTGGTCAATTAGGTCAACTTAGACAGGAGGTCAACTTGACAGGTTTCACTGTAGTTGAAATCATCTGTTTTCATTGATTCTGATTTGGTGATGATTCTCTTGTAAAACTGAGAAGTTGGGTCACTTTTTTCATTAAACTCCTGGAGTCACATAACTTATTTGGAAGTTATTGTTGTATGATTTGACTTTCAGATTCTTTATAATGTTTAATTCAGCTTTTGTTCTTGTTGTAAAAGCTGTTCATTGTAAGATTGAAGGGAATGGCAGTGTAAATGGAAACAGCTGAATGATAAAAAGAATGAAATATTAAATACGATAAACTCCCAATTATCCGCAGAGTTGGGTGGCGTGGCAACCACGGATAAGCGAATTCCGCGGATAATCCGAAATAGCACGAAAATCAACACAAAAATGCTTTTAACATGTTTTATTTACATTAAAATGGTTGCACATACATTATAACCAATTATTTTATTTTATTTTCTTACTTTTTAACAAAAAAAAAAAAAAAAATCGGTTAATTGTTTTTGTTTTTTTGTGTTGAAACACGAAAACCCCCTCTTGGACATCACTGTTTACCTTAATCCGCCTGCGGATAAATGGGAGTTTACTGTATCTTTATTTTAGAACAATAAACTGAAGAGTGTTCTAAGTCAGTTTCTAAAGTCATTCTAAAGGAATGACTTTCTCTAGTTTCTTTGCTGAAAATATTCTAAATTGCCTATGTATGTAGCAGCAATGGGAGCCATCCACATTGTCAGATATCTGATATTATTATCTATTTTGTGATGATGAATATGAATTTAATTAGTATCATCAATATTACACATCACAAAAAGCATTCATCGATATCTATGCTGACAGAAAAAAACTACTACACTGAATATAACAGCAATGATGAAAAACTACTGAAAATTATGAAACTATAGATATTAGGAAAAAAAAAAAAAAAGATCACACTATGAAAAAAAAGTAAAAAACACCATTTTACCTTAAATCCTCAGATAGATTCATGAATCCGAAAACAGGAAATACTGGGTTAGAATTTGATGAAATATAAAATGTTTTCTTAATTATTATGCTAATTACAAAACTTCATTGAAATATATGCCCACTGTTAATTAACTAAACAAGCTTCTTCACTGGTTTATTTGGCAAAAATTGATCAAGATATAGTCTATAGAACAACAATTTAGCGACACGGTGTGGCGCTACTGTACAGAACAACAATTTAGTTCCAATTGTCGACGATCTGTGGCGCTACTATACAGAACAACAATTTACTTTCAATTGTCGACACGGTGTGGCGCTACTGTGCAGAACAACAATTTAGTTCCAATTGTCGACGCTCTGTGGCGTGGCGCTACTGTGCAGAACAACAATTTAGTTCCAATTGTCGACGCTCTGTGGCGTGGCGCTACTGTACAGAACATCAATTTAGTTCCGATTGTGAACACGGTGTGGCGCTACTGGGCAGAACAACAATTTAGTTCCAATTGTCGACGCTCTGTGGCGCTACTGTATAGAACACACGTGGGCAAATGCGGTTCCCAATATCTCTTGATAAAAATACAGATTAAAAAAAAAATACAAAATAATTAGTCCAAAATTTAATATTTGTTTTCTTTTTTATTTTCTTCTTTATGTATTTTTTATATGTGTAAAAATGTAATTAAAGTATGAATTTATGTATTTAATACTATGGAACGTGACTATGGTGTGGCTCTTTATATATATAAAATCCAGAATGTGGCTCTCGATGACCTCATGTATGCCCATACTTGATATAGACATTCAATATATAGTACCATTAAAGAATACGATTTGCATAGGAAATCAACAAATGACATTTTTTATTGTACAATAAATAATGGTATCATTAACCATTATATATTTACTTCTAAGTTATAAATGAGTTATATTTATTCTCAAACTCCAGATGTTCTGATTAGAGACAAAGACTTTTTTTTTTTTTCTGTCGTTGATTTTTCTTTTTTTCATCATACATTAAGATCAATAAACAAATTACACAGATTTCAGATTTAGAAAGATTTATTGCACCAATTGCTTATGAAATACTGTATTTAATGTCATTTAGAATGTAGAAAATTTTCATTAATTCTTGAATTGTTAATCAATAAAATGTATACATAAAAAAAAGAGAAATTAAGACTAAAAATGTACATTAATAATAATAAATAGCTCAACTAAGTGTTTCAAACACATTACTTTGTCTAAAAGAAGAGATTTCAATAAATTCCCATTTAATTCATAATTTTAAAATAAAATCTGCATTCTTTGTAGTTAAAAATTTTCGTATGTTTATTAAAAAAAAAGAGCAACAAAGTCATCTTAATTTCCCTGACGACTGGACTAGATTTTTTTCTTTATCTGAGCAAAATTGTTTACAAAGAATTAATGGATTCATGAGAACAAAGAAAAAAAACTAAAATTAGAAAACTTTGTATGTAATTTACAAAATATTTCACTATGTTTGATTTCTTTTCTCTATATAAACAGTTGCATAATTCAACTTTATCTAGATATACGACAATTTCAACAATACATATAAAAAGAACATACATACAAATATATATATTAACAATATTAGGTTTGTACATCACGTTTTGGACAGACTAACAATAGGAAGTAGAGTTACCATTTGTAGCTAAAGGGAGCTTCATTCTGCTGCTTGTAACCGACACAATGGTCAGACAGCAAAAGATAATGAGCAAAGATTTTTAGGGGTGGATAAGATTTTCTTTCTCACATTTAATAGGAAGTCATTAAGTTTATATAAAATATACTTCTGTTCTATTTTCAATCTTAACAATTATTCTTGAAACACTTCAACTATCTTGAGAGAACTGTCAGGATGGAAAGAGTCAGTCTAATTTAAATAACAAACTTGTTCGCACTAATAATTTACAAAAGGACACATGCTTCTCACTATTTCTTTAAATATATGAGGCAAATACTTAAGATTTCAAAACAAATATCTTTCTAAACTTCAGCACAAAGAAAAAGATCTTTCCAAGTTTACTTCCAAAGCTGTATCAGCATAAATGCTCTTTCAAATTCAACTACAAGATAATATACATATATATTTTAAAGTTACATAGATTAAACAGGACAAAATTAGAAAGAAGATAATAATTTGAGGATAATCCAAAAATAAACTTGTGCTACTGATCCTTAAGCCCCGCGAACACCATCCAACTTTGCACCAACTTAGTCGGCCGATTTTGACGTCACGAGTTGGTAGAGTCAGTTTTGAGCCCGTTTTTGAGCGACTTGGCACCAACTTTAGTCGGCCGATTCGAGTTGGTTGTGCACCGCCAATTCGGGAAGTTCGTTGGAGGTTGGTCGGAATTACCCAATCACAGGGCAGTGTTGGAACACGTCACGCCCATGGAAAGAAATGGCGTCCATAAACGATTATCACCGCTTCGAATCGACGACAAGCGACTACACAATGAATATCAGAGTATTGTGAATTTCTTTCATGCATAAATAAAGTTTATACTGAAATGCAGTAATTGTGTGCGGCAGAATTTATCAAAGAGGTTTCAAAACCTTGATTTTTTCGGATTTTCCACAGCTGCTGGAGAAACGCATTGTATTATGGGATTGCTAATATCACGGCCGACTTCATTTGCGAGTTGGATGGTGTTCGGGGCTGACAAAAAGTTGGCCGGACTCGTGACGTCAAAATCGGCCGACTAAGTTGGTGCAAAATCGGATGGTGTTCGCGTAGCTTTACAATTTAAGGATTTTTTTTTTGCTAGTTATTTAAGCACAATTTGTCTAAATTTCTAAACGTATAAAAATTTGGATTGTCATTTTGGATTCCATTAATTACCAATACTTGTTTTAAAATCAACAGTTTATATGGAACAGATTTAAAGAACTAAACAAGAGATAAAACAAAGTGAACAAATATGTCAATAAGTTAATCACCTTCTTCAGCCCCTAATTATAGCCATTTCTGGCTATAGGTCTCTCCCTTTGGGAGAGTTTAATCTTCCACACTGACCACATGGATTGGAATTGGCAGAAGCATTTTACACCTGCTGCTAGATTATTGGAATACTGAGGGGGGGGGGGGGGGGGCCCGGGGTCTTTCTCAGAATACCATTATGGAATAAATTCAAACCTGAAGAGAAAGTAAAGAAGAGGCAGACAAACACTGGAAAGGAAATAAGCATCCATGCCAGGCCCAGATTTGAATTCAGATTCAGACTCATCAGCCTTGTGGGAGGCCGCTGCCATCTTGACCATAAGGCTGTGTTGGAACAGCACAAAGTTAATAGTGTTGTTATTATTATTGAATCATACCAAATAATAAAAGTCCAAATACAAAACCCCCATCACATGGAAATAGGTCCAACCTTACAAATTAACATTGAACAAGGTAAACAAAATCACTTCCAAGGTGATTCATTAATGCAAAATAAAATGAAGACTGAAAATAAAATGTTTACAGTGATAAATACATTTATTACATGTAAATAGAAGCTGAACTAATAACAATATATGTAACTAGTTTACTTAAATTCATGTAATAATGAAGCCAAAACTAGTTTGACAACATTAAGTTTTGGATTAGATACAAGAACCAATAATGAATCTGACAAAACAAATTTTGCAGAAATTATGTAAGTGAATTAATAAAATTACTGATTCCACAATTTCTACATAAATTTCAAAACTCCCAATTAATATCCATCATAAAAAAAAAATAGTTGAGATGTCAATAATTATAGATTCACAGTTCTCTCAAATATATCAAAAATATTAAAATCTTGTTTTATAAACACTAATAATATATATATTCTGAAATTAATATGCCAATCAAAGAAATGTAGACACCATAACTCTTAAAAGAGGAATTTAATGACTTTGTTAGACAAAATCTTAAAGGGAAATAATGAATTATTGTTTTATTTACGTCTTTTAATGTTAGTAAACCTTTCAGTTTAAGTAGTTAAATTCTAATGCAAGTTAACTACATTAGACGATGTATTTGGAATCTGTTAAGAAATTACTTTAAAAATAGCAAATAGAAAATTTGTTTCAATAGAATTTAAGAAAAATGTATAATAAAAAAAGTCATTTGTTAAGGACCAACGTTAGGGTCTGAATTATTCTTACTGAATATTTTAATTCTATCTACCCTAGTGTTAAGCCTTCCATATATTTGGATACTCAGCACCAATAAAAATTATAAGTTGGCACAAGGAAGGTTAAAGTTGCTTTTCGAAGCAATTACAAGATTTCAAGACAATAAATTACTCAAAAATAAAAACTAATATTATTAAAACAAATAAAAAGAACACAATTTTTTCTTTAAAAAGCAAATTGTAAAATAAAAATTTAAAATCGTGAATCTGTTAACAAAAAAAGAAAAGTTGTTGCATGAATAACAAATAATTTTCTGATCAACTGCATCAAAAATGTAGGAATCTACAAGAAAAATAGTTCACTTGGAGCAATCACTACATTTCGAATTGTTATAAAGAATCTTGATTCATATAAGAATATACTTTTTCACATCAATAAAAATTTCTTTTAAATATTAATTAATAATTTATAACGATTTCATTGCGTTGAATTTATATAAATAAGATGAAAACAAGAGAATGAATCAAAACTCTGAACTTTGAAGAAATTCATAAAAAAACAAAGAATGACTTAAAAATTAAATATAACATTTTCTTACATAAGTAGAAAAGTAATTTAGAAGTTACCTACTCAAAATTGTTATTTAATGATCTCTGGATAAAAAAACCAAATAACATTTTAATTCAAACAGTAAAAAACAGTTCAAACAGTTTAACTTTTGTAAAAAGGAATAAATTGAAGAAATAATTTACCACTGTGGTCCAAGGAGTTTTTTTTATTAGGCCTCAGATTGAAAATTGATTATTATTCAAAATTTTAATCATTTAGATCAAAATATGTCAAATATTAATAAAATTAAAAGATGAAATTTTTCACTTTCTTTAAAATGTTAGATGTTAAATGAAATACTTATTATTCTTATTGCTTTGCTCTTTTTTTTATTTTAAATTATTACTTTACAATAACGTCAAAAATTTCAAATTGGTATAAAACTGTTTAAATGTGCAAAGAGCAATAATTTTGATTTTAATTAATTTATTCAATTTTTCATTAAACTGCTTTCTTTCATAAGACATAAAATAATTTCTTCAATTTCCGATTTTTTGTATGGTTTTAAAAATTTACAAACATAATGAAATAATTCTGGTTAGCGTATTGATTCTCATACAGAGTGCAATGCAGTCCTCACAGACAGACAACTTCTATTTTACATAAGCAGCAAATTTTTTTTATTATTTACGGCCTCTTGTTTCAGTCCGAGGCTGGACAAAGATGACTGGGGTGATCGTAGGTGAAGAGAAGAAGCAGACAATTACAGGAAAGAAAGTAAACATCCAAGCCTATGCGGGATTTAAACCCAGGTGCCAATGTACCGGCCTCATAGAAGACTACCATCTAATACACTAGATCACACTGGCATCGAAGTTTACTTTAAACAATTGAAAAAAATATGCAAAGAAAGATACAAATAGAAAACAGTTCAGATGATATAAAATTAGACCGATGTAAATATCCCAAAGCAAAGAAATTTTAAACATTTCATCCATAGAAAGATTTACAATCATAAATTCAGTGAAGTGAAGAACAAATACTAACAATCAGGTCTAAATGAAAAGAAGCAACAGATGGATTGCATTCATTTTATATTATTGTTTTTAATAATGACCTGGAAACATTAAAAAATATATTGTTATAAAAAACAATGCAAATATGCATCTTTCAGATCACAAAGAACAACAAACAAAATATATCAGATGCTAGAACGTCCTTTAAAACTTTTCTAAATAATAAAAATATTAGATACAAAAGAGATATTTTTTAAAAAAAGAAAGAAAGAAAAAAAGAAATTGATGAAATAAATGACTAAATAACCTAAAAAACCTGATCAGAAATGGATGGCTCAACTGGAAAGGCCTTGGATCACTAATGGGAAGATTTCTGGAATGCATAAAAATGATTAAAGTGGAGAAAGTGACTTCAATACTGGCTTTAGAAACAGAGGACAGAAGATATCGGCTCACTTCTCATTAATTATACCACTACATAATTATAAACTGCCCACTCGTCGTAATTTTATTCAGATTATATATGTATATAAATAATAGTTCATCCATTCCCTTCTTCTAATAATTCATTGCTCTTTTATCTGAGTCCTTATTTGATAAAGAAATCTGTATTAATTTGTTCAACTTCCTTTTCTGTTTTTACACTTTCTTTATCTTTCTTTATTTAAACACTTTCTTTATCTACACATAACTTTGTATGTTAAAAATATATAATCTCAACTCACTATTATGATAATTGCTTTTTAAAATGGACACAAAGATATATGGAATTTATTCAACAGGAAATTTCATCTAATTTAGAACTGTAACTTTCAGTAAATAATAAAATTGGAATGTTTTTTTTTTTTTTGTCTACAAATAAAACAATACAATCAAAATAAAAAGGGCAACAACTTCTCATTTTATAATGCTTAAATTTAAATTAACATTTCAAAGTTTTTTTTTTATAAAAATCATCTTTTTTTTTTTTTTTTCATTCAGAAAAACCAATATTTTATTTCTAATTGTAATCTAAACACCACAGTCATGACAAAGATTTAGAAAAGAAATTACTGTTTTAAAAATTGAATTAAATTTCCAAAGATTACAATGATACGATTAAGCTTTGTTTGTTTTCTAAAACATGAAATACCCAAAATTAAGTTATCTAAAAGCTGCCTCATTCAAGAGAAATCTGTGGTTTTAAAGAGTTTGGTATTCTTGACACGCAAAATCCTTTACAATTATGTCCTCTAGAGGAGGCCTAAAATTTGCCTTATTGTAACAAGATGTAGATAAGAAATCACTGTATATGAATGTACACCTGTCCTACTGTCTACACAAATTCATAAATATACCAGAATATTTAATTTTTATAAGTTATACCATAAATATTACAAGCGTTTCTCACATTAATACATAACAGAAATTACTGCACTTCTCTAACAAATTGACTTTATCCAACTGAAGAATTCACTATTTGAAGATGACACCTCCTCTTGTGCTCAATGCTATGGATATTGCAAGTTTTCATTATTTTTTTTTTTAAAGCATCAATCTGCTTAATGATCAACCAAAAAAGGTAAGTAGTTTGCAGTGCTATATAACAGTAAGTAAGTAGCAAGCAGTAAGTACACCTAACCCCGAAGAACACGATTAATTGGTTCCGTGTTCTTTGAAACCGTGTTGTTCGAGACTACAAAGAACGGTATTCCGTTTCAAGTGTGAAAATAATAAAAAAAAAAGTTACGTTTTAAATTTTATTTTTGTTAAATATAAAACTAAAAATTTGTATTTTTTGAATTCATATTGGTAAACACTTCTAAGAAATCTTGTATTACATAATTCAAATTAATTTTTTAATTGGAAAAAATATAGTTCTAAAACACTAAAAGTATTAAAAAGGTTAAAACTTCATTAATCGCTGACGTAATTGATGAGAATATTACTCTAAATTTTTAACTACTGTAATTTTATATCAAATAATATATGTATTTTATTAAATTTTTGAAAGAATTACTCGAAAATCGTGTAGTTTGAAACCGTGTAATTTGGGGGAAGGTATCCGTGTTCTTCGAAACTCGTGTTCTTCAAGTACCGTGTTGTTCGGGGGTTATGTGGAGTTTGCAATGGAATAAAAGACATAATGAAAATGTAAACATATATTAAAATTGATACAATTAGAGATCATGAAATGCCCTGCTTGTATCATTTTTACATATAACCTATATTATCAAGTGTGTATATTTTATGCCACATATTATTACATATCATACATGTTAATATTCATAAGTTTTTAAAATTATCATTATTATTATTAAAAACACTAATAGACTCATGGATTAAAGATAAAAATAACAAATTTCTCATACATGATGCATAAATAAGTAATGGAGTCTAGATAACTCCATTATTTGAAATGAACGTTAAGGGATTATTATCCATCATCAGTTGAAGCTATCCAAGTGAGCACAAGATATGGAATAAAGGTATCTTTGAATACATGGGCTTCAGTACATGATACAGTAACATTTTCTTTGTTTTTTCTGTCTTTCTAAAGCAAAGGAACATGCTGAAACAATGGAAGAAACAAAAAACAACACCAAGAACAAGACTAAGCCATCAAGTTATGAACTGGGGGGTCATCTCTTCTTCAGGTAGACTTTTAATAATCTGAGTCTATAAACAAAGAATCCCTACTAATAAGAATCATATCTTTTTTTTTTTTTATTTATCTCTTTGACAATCCTTACAGGTTTCAAAATGTTCCTGATATATCAAGTACTTTAACTTATTTATTAAATTTGAAGCTATTTTCACCAATATATTGTCAGTCCTTTTGTAAGATAAAACTAATGTAATAAACACTTACATAATCTATCTAGTTGTTAAAGTAATGTGTCTAGTGTTGCCAACTCAAACACCTAAAATCCTTCTGCCAGCTCTTTAAGATTTTAGGAAATTCAGCATTCAACCAAAAAAAAAGTTCTCACCAGACAAAATAACTCAGATTTATGCTTTAAATCCTGTTATTCATAAATGTATCATTATCAAGTATGAAAAAACCTCTGAATTACAAAACAAACATTCCTTTGTCCTCTAACACAATTCCTTTTCCCTCTCTCAGCAAACCAAAACCTCTCTAGATTTAGAGAGAAAGCTCTGATGTTGGCAATACTGACAGTGTCTAACTGCCTGACAATCTCCTAACAAAAACTTCAGAACATTTAACTACTCATCAAAAGACATCTTTCAAGAATACGAATCTCTTTAAATGCAACAATCAAAACCATATTTTTATATAACCCACATACAAAAATCTTTGAGACTAGTGATTTGTGGGGAGATGCTTTCCTTCATTAGCAAAAAGTATGATTGTCTTCAGACATACAGACAACTCGTTATGTCATACGACATGAGCAGAATTGCATTACAAAAAAGAAAAAAGAAAAACAGTTGAATTTAGATTTATATAATCATAATCTTCACCATTTATCAAATCAACTAAATTGACAAAATAGCTCCACTTCAACGGTCTATAATATACAGCTTTATTTCAGTCAAAATGTTAAAAATTGCTAGAAGTTTTGACTGAACCGAGTTACTAAGAACACAGTTTTTTTATATGAAGGAGATTGAAAACTTGTACTGGATATAAGAACTTAACAAGAAACAAGTTTAACAAGAAAGGACTGTACAATCCTCCTTACATTAGCTGAGATCCTATAACAGAATTTTGTGAAGCTCAATACTTACTACAACTTCAGAAAGATCGTACCCTTTTAGTCAAGAGAAACGCTCAGCAATCTATTGAGAAACATAGAAATTACTATTAATTAATGCTACTGCTTAAAAAGTATTACTCAGCATTGAATGAACCACTGATATTGTAAATGTCAAATAGTTATTAATTGTTCTTAAATTAAAATGCTTAGATTCAAGCTAAAATATTAATCAATAAATATTTATTCAGAAATACAGTGAAAACTCGATTAACCATCACCGTCAGGACCGGGACTGTGACAGTTAACCAAATAGACGGATAACAAAAATTTCGCAATAAACATGTTAAAGGTTACAGGGTCCCCACAACAGGCCTATGCAGGCCCAAGGGATCGCGGGAGGTAAGGCTCCCAGCGTTTCGTGACCAACAGGACTAGGTTGAGGTAGGGAGGACAGCCCGACGCCCGCCCACCTTTAATTCCCGGGAAAGAAACCGGGTACCCATTCTACAGAGGGCTGGGTAGGCCCTAGGACCCGTTTGGAAGAGAATGGAGCGTGTAAAAATTCCCACCCTCTGCCGAGGCCGGGAATCAAACCCGCCACCTACAACCCACAGACAAGCGCCCTTACCCACTCGGCTACCGGGCCCATGCAATAACATGTACAGTAATGAAATTTCAATGCTGGTTTGGGACGAAACGCAAACAATAAATTAATACAAAGAAAAAAATCTATCGGTAACAAATAGATATTATCAAACACCAAACAAATAATAATAATAATAATAATAGAAACATAAAACAGTACTAAATAAGGTTTAAATGTTAAAGCTGTAATCAGTAATCTTCTTCTGTTTCTTCAGGTTTCGAGCTTTTTTTCGAAGCAATGTCCTATATTTTACGGAGAAGTAGGTTTTGCGAACGATGACGGATAACAGAGAGTGACGGTTAATTGAGTTTTCACTGTACATTAATTAATTTCACTTGTACAGGATGAGCGATATGTTAAGAGTGATAAAGGAGATTTTAGAATTTTTTTATGGATCAACTGATGTCCACACTTTGTATAAGAAGATTTATTAAAAAAAAAAAAAATTGCAATTATAGCAATTAAGAAAAATCTGACTTTATTCTTGTATTGATGAATGAAAAAAAAATCAAAATAATTAATGAACATTCTACAATTTTACTATTTTAAAAGTGTCCAAAACAAACTGATACTTCAGTAAGAATGAATGAGAAAAAACAAAACAAAAAAGAAAAAACGCTTATTTCGAACACACAAATTAGTTCGATTTTGGTTCAGGCTTCAGAGAGACTATAATAATAATAAGCCTCACATACTGCATCACAGCCTCAGCACACTAGAACTTTGTAAAAACACTGATGCAGAAGGCACTGGTAGTCAACACAACAAGCATAGTTACAAAATTCATGGACACAACCACATTAGCGATGATGTCATATGCTATACTGATGTTCACGAAACAGTACCATCTCAAATCCAGCTACTCAAAAACCAGACCACTGGAGTATATTTTGAAAAAAATACAACAGTTTTAAAACAGCTGGGGTTAATTTAACCCCATATGGTTCGCAGAAGGCTACTATATATATCTCCCAAATTTACAGACTATTACGACAGACTTGGAACAACAGCAATAACATCAGCTGAGCTACAAAAAACCGCCATCATTGGCTCAGCAAGTATTTTACGTCGATACCTAGGCAACACTTAGGCCCCTGGTTGAGGCCCGTCTTGCCTAGGGAAATGCCAGTGATAAACGTGAACTTTTTGTATTGTTTGTGTGAACGTTAACACTGTGTAACTTTTTTTAAAAGTGTAAAATTTGTTATATATATATATATATTTATTTATTTTCGAAAGACATAAAAATTTCAAGTACATAAATAAAAAGTGTTCCAAAAAAACAACAACAGAGAAAAAAAGGTTTTTATAGTGGACAGTGCACCAGTTGTCTTGCCAGAATGAAGCAATCTGAGCTTCTGTTGCCTTGGGATGGTTAACAAACAGAGGATTTGCTTTTGGCAAGAGGATTATGATATTTGACGATGATCTGCTTATGTAATCCAAAATATACTGGCAAACAGTTTTTTAAACATAATATTATTGGTCTAAAAAGTGTTTCTTTTATATCCAACCTAAAGACAAAACTGAATAATTTTTATAAGCTACAAAAAACTTTAAACAACAAATTCTTTCTTCATAACTTCAAAAACATTATTTGTAATATAAAATAACTTCATATAACAATATTAAGATTGATGGAATTATAGAGGTGAAGAAATCAATTTTCTTTCCTCAAATATTGCCACCTGAGGAAGTTTCTCGCTAAGAGAAATGAAATATTGTGAAGAATAAAGTAGATGTTTTGGATTATACTACAGTAATCAGAACAGAATCTATGATGCAGGAAAAAATTAAATCTCACTTGAAATGTACAGGAAATACAGTATTTAATCATAGCACTGTACATATTATTAAAATAACAGTTTTTAAGCTAGTAGTTAGCGGAATGCAACATCACTGCAGTATTTTAGTTTACGTACCTGTATTTTAATGAACTGGTTAACAATATGTTCATTTTAATTATGTAGCGCTCACGTTTATATGAAAAGACAGTAACTTTCACTTAACTAGAAAAATCAGTAATATTCTTGAGAACTTCCAGTTTTTCTTTTAATGTACACGAGGTATGTTTCCGTTTGCTTGTCATTTTTACTTTACGATGCTACAACAACGAAACACTAGATTTGTATTCACTTAATTTAAAATTAAAAACGATAAATACGTAACTATAACTTGTCCCGATTTACTTTGTATTGTAGGCTATTGGTAACAAAAGCCAACCGAAAAGTAACACTCCGGCGTACTGCAGATACTGCTACTGTCTTTTCACAGTACAAGCAATCGCTGCGCAGTCCTTTCCTCACCCCCACAAGGTCAAACAACCCTCATTCTTCTGTCTCACCGTTATGCTACGCTGCCAAATGGCAGATAATACCATAGCTATAACTGTGTACTGTATAGGCCTACCATGTAGAGTACTAATATGTTTTTTTCGGATAATCCGAACATTTCCGAATTCGAACAGACCACAGCCCCAATTAGTTCAAATTTCCGGGGGCTGAACAAATCCATTTTTTTTTTTTTGGTTGGTTTCAAAATTTTTATTTTCAAATTTTAGCTGTTAAAATAATTAATTATTCTAATATAAAATGTTAAATATTTGTCTAATAATATTACAATGCCATTTATTTAATATACACAAATTAATTATTTTAAGTAAAAATTTTAATGAACTGAAAAAAAAATTATATTAGAATAATTAAATTTGAAAGAAAAAAAATATTTTTTTCCTTCTAGTTTATCTATAAACTGTAACTGTTTATCTATATCTGTAACACTTCTTACGACCAATAATTAAATGTTTAAAAAAATTGACTGCCAATGCATTTCAGGTTAAATATGTAGATTATCTTATTTCTTCTGTTGTTAGCAAGTCACATATTATCTGTTTGTTAACTGCTGCAGAGAAGCAACAGAAGTGGTTAGCTTAGATCTTGGCATGCCCTCAGCATACCATTATAAAACTATCTCTCTGATTGTTTTGTAGATTTATATATTTATTTATATATTTGAACATGCCTTTTATATCCTTTCAGGATATATCTATATATTCTATTCTCTTTCAGAATATAATTATATTATATTCTGGTTTGAGGGTAAAAAAAAACTGCTCTTTCTCAGCAATGATGCGATTTAATGAATAAGAAAAAATAAAAATTGCCTCTCCCCCACCTTTTTTTGAATCTACCAATTTAACACTATATTCACACTTACGTTGTATCAAAAAATCACACACTATAGAAGTTAAATTAGTAAGTTGTTACATGTAAGTATTAATATAAAAATCACTTTAATTTAACTGAAACAAAAACAAAACAAAAGAAAAGATGAGATCAATAATGATGAAATGATTTATTATCAATCTGGAAATTTTGATCTGGAACTACTAAGTTCCCGAGTTACAATGAATGGATTATACCTCGTATTATGTATGGACTATCCTTGAGCTTTTTAATTATTAGATTAAATTATTTAATTTGAAAAATAAAAATTCATTCAATTAATAAACACCCAAAAGATTTCTATTTCATTAGTAATTTAAAGAACAAAAACAAACAAACAATAGCCTCACCTTTTTTTTTTTTGTCTCTTATTTAATACTGGCAAATTACGATTACAATCAGCCTTAAGAACCAATTCCAGCCAATCTACTAATGACAAAAAGAAAAAAAAAAGTCCATTTTAATAGAAGTGAATTGCTTTATCTCTAAGCTTTGGGTAATATGAATTGGAATTATGAATTGTAAATAATTCTCAGTAATATTGAGTATTACGTTACATTTTCACTGAAATGTATATAATATTTCTTTAATTTTTGAAACAAAATTCTATTTATTTTCAAACATGTCTCAATGCATTCAAACACTTCAACCACTGCTGTCAGAATCTGATCTTTTATTTCTCAACAATAATTAGATTTTTTTTTTCATTAGCCTTGAGCTCTCAGGGTTCAATTTCGATGTTCTTTATACAATTTTAAACATATCAGTCTGTTCTTTGATGAGACTTCATCATACGTAGAATATATAAATGGCTTCTTCAACTTCCAAGATATTTTCTTCAACTCTATGTGTGTGATTGGGATTGAAATGGATGCACTCTAAGCACTACTGAAATCATAACTCAGTTGTGTCCCATGAGTAAAGCTGTTCCTGCATGCATTTCTCTTCAAAATATGACAATTATGCTCTGCAAGTATGACTTTCTGGTGCCATTTGGATATGGAAGATCCACTTGTCTTCAATTCACTAAAGACCTTGCAGATGATTGCTTTTGAAAAGCCGATTATTTCTTTGGGCTTGTTAATTGTGGATTAACTTTTTTTCGAATTCTGACAGATTTTCCATTTCCCCATGAACAACTATAACTGAATAGATGGTGGGCTGTTTATATGACTCATAGCAACATGCCCACGAATGTTGCATTTGCATATTTTTTCAATTCAGAGGGCTGTTTTATTTAAAAGATTCATAACTCTTTTATTGAGTGTATGTACGTGAACGTTGTTTGATGTCAGTTTATCCCACTCTTATGCCTTCTGGTCTTTGAACAAACATACAGAAATCACAGTAAGACATTAGTAAGAAGGCCCCATAAAAAAAAAAAAAATTGTGCTCCCTACTCCCCATGGATCCCACCATGAGGATGTCATAAAGGAGACATCAGATACACATTATGACAATATTCAAACCTAGAGGAAAGATCCACGATTAAGTTAAAACCTATACCCTCCCAGACTAAGCAATTGACTCTAGTCAAAATGACTAGAAAAATAGCAGGAGGTGATTAGCCAATTGATCTTGGGGAAGGAGGAGCATCCTGAAACCTCTACTAAAAAGCAGAGGCCAAAGCAGCATGTTGAAACTGACAGTAACACGAAAAACAAGTAAAAGTTGTTCATCTACCAGGATCCTCCATTTCAATTATTAAGGACACATGGAAAATATAGGGCATTCATGATCCATGGAAGTGAATATAATTACGGAAAAGTAACCTTTCTGGTTGGTCTCCTCAACATTACAGGCACCAACTTTGAGTGAACAATTAACAGTTACATCACACCTAAATGTATTATACTGTAGATATGATTACATGATACACAACACTATTACTCAAAACTTTCAGATTCCCTTTATGGATCTCACAGGCAATGCAATTGCAATAAAATAGAGATATTGAATAAAGACAAAGAATAAACAAGTTTCAGAGCTTAATTATTTTTTTTGTAATTTATATTTATATGTAAAAAGATTGTATTATTTGATAACTTAAATTTTACCTGAGCCATCACCATCCATCATTGATCAAAACTTTTTCACGGCTTTTCTTTTCAAAACAGATCTCAATAACTGCAATTACTTTTAACCATCTTCTGTCAACTGCTGTAATATGAGCATCAGTTAAAATCGGAGCTAAAGGATCTTGAGATAACAACTTTTTTAAGCTGGAACCAAGTGTTACTCCACTAAAGAGCAGTAACTGTTGTAAGGTACTTTCACGGACTCTGTAACAAAGAATATTAACTGTTGGTAAAATTATTAAAGCAATGCTCAACATATTAGAGTATCTGCCCATCGTATATTATGATGGATAGAAAATTAAAAGGAATGCCATGCTAGGAACATGAAATAAATTTGTTTATTGGAAGACCTCATACAGGCTTTACTGGAAATTAACAGCATTTCAACTTGAATGGCAAATTGACAACATTCAGTTGAAAATTGATTCTGGGAATAGTGAAGATATCACCTCTGTTGCCGTCAAGGTGAGTCTTGGGTATACCATCACTAACCTGGAGACAAAGAGGACAAGTATGGAAAGGCTCAAACATGCCAGGGATGTAGCTTTTACATGTGTGAACATTATGCAAAGTGTCTTGGGTCATGCTCCAGCTCATTTCAGCCTCAATGCTCAATGAAATCTTAAATGCGCCTACGCTGGTGGCTGGATTGGCAGAGGAGGACCAAAAGCTTGGTCTACAAGCTCCCTTGACCTAAATCGTCTGGACTTTTTTCTCTCGAGCTATCTGAAAATGCTAGTCGTACGCTACACCAGTTCAAAATGTACAAATATTGCATGACAGCACTGTGGGTGGGTATACAACGATTCAGGGTACCCCTGTCATGTTTGAGCGTGTTTGGCAATCGTCATGATGATGGTGTAGCCTATGTACATTTATATCATTCTGTAACATCTGAATAAAGCCTTTCGGCAACCATATTCATATGGACTCTTTCTGTGATTTTGCTATGTTGTATTGGGCCTTCAAGTTTGGTTCAACCATTTCAGGACCACCCTGTATTTATTTCTTGAATATTTTTATGTTATCATATTTTAACAAAAAAACAAAATATTTTTTTTTCATTTTCCTTACTGCTATTTAAAAAGTTTAGTTAATGTTTTTCATTATGTTAATGAGAAGTATTCTGTTATTTTGTTAAGTTACATGTACCGTTTTCCAGTGCTGATATAAACACAGAAAATGATTCAGATTGCCAACAGGTTAAGTGTGATTGTGTCTACTCAAAAAACTCCCCAACTGTTCAAATGAAATCGGGGATGGATAGTATAATCTGTAAATGGTGGTAAATAATGTTAACATTGATGTGAAACATTTACGTTGCTCCCACTCCTAGAGTTGAAACTTAGGTTGCTTTTCAACTCTATGGGCCGAGTGCACCAACCAACAATCGAAGGAGTCATTAGTTGATGAGCCGTTGGTGACCAACCGGCCGTCAAATAGGAGTTGCAGTGCACCAACGACGATTTGCCACTCATTTACTGATGGTTGCTAAAAATCTAACGTGTTTACAAAAGTGGCTGCGATTGGTTAATAACATTTAACGTCATTTCCGGATGTCTGTTCATAGGCGCAGTACGTTAAAAAAGGCAGCCTCCACGGAGTAGAAAAAATACGTGGACAGAATTTTTTTATTCACGATACGAAATGTCCAGATAAGAACCTTCACAGGAAATAAACTTATTCAACATTATTTTCGGAATATTTAATAGGAAAAAATACTTCATCGCAGTGGCGTAGTTAGGGGGGGGGGGGGGGGGGGGGGGGGGGGTCTATCATGCCCCAGGCGCTACTCACAGAAGAGGGGGGCCAAATGGTCCCCAAGACATATATTACGATGTTTTTTGGGTTTTCGAGGCGGTGGGGGGTGGGGCGCCAAAAAGGTATTGTGCCCCGGGCACCAGTTATGCTCGCTATGCCACTGCTTAGTCGTCAAAATCACAGGAGACGGTTTCAATCAAAGCCGATGCCAGCCATCTTTAAAAGTTGAATGGCACGGGGGCTGATGGGAGTTTTCTATTGACTGCCTCATTTTTAACTCGCCAGTTTCCGAGCTGATAAAATTTGGCGGCTCATCAGCGTTTAGCGACTGTTAAACCCCTAATGCACGTTGGTGCACAGAAAATGTCACTTGATCGTTGATTTAACAGTCATCAAAGTTAACGAAGGTTTGGTGCACTTGGCCATAAGTGTAGAAAGGAGAAAAGATGGATTCTTTCGACTACTGTTATATGATTTCATTTGTTCATTCTGTGCTGAAAAAGACACCTATATTTTTATGTCAATCTTTTCAGAATCACCTAATTTTGTGAATCATTTATGATATGTCTTTGACAGAAAGAAAAGAATTAGACCAAGATTTGACTGAAATCCAGTACATTAGTGACTCAATACAAAGTGGAACTTGTACAGATGCTGCATTGTAAGAAATAACACAAACAATATACAGTCGGACCCCGATTTAACGAACCCCTATTTAACGAATTTCGCGATTTAACGAATTTTTCTTTTTCCCCGATTAAAATGAAGGCAAAAACCCCTATTTAACGAATAATTAACCCCGAATTAACGAATTATTTTAACAGCCGAAAAAAAATAATTTTTGTATTAGTTTAGGTAAACAAACGTAAACATACCTAATATGCAGCAGGATATAAAGGACGCTGTATTTTTTCTTCTCTCCATAAAGTCGAAAAAGAACTTCTTCGAATCAGGAATCAGGAGTCAAACATTACTCAGTACATACTTTAAAATTTTAAATTAACTAGTGCGTAATTATTCGCTGTATTATTAGCTGCTGAATAAAAAGTGTGTAATTTCTAATTATGGGTGTTTTTTGTATAGTTGCCTATTAGGGCTGTTCCATAAGGTAAGTGTAGAAATTTTTTATTTTGGACCCCGATATTACGAATAAACCCCGATTTAACGAATAAAATTTTCGGTCCCGATGAATTCGTTAAATCGGGGTCCGACTGTATGTCATACAGTGGCCTTTATTTTTCAACTTACCGTACACCCCCTTCACAATATTTACAAATGATCTGACCAAACAGACTTTTTAGGCATTTAATTTTTCTCCTGTGAATTACAGTTAACTATAAGGCATCACTTTTTTTTTTAATAAGTATAATAAAATGAACTAAAAACAACAGATCTGAAGAGGTTGACAAAAAAATGGAATCCACAAGCTGTCCACATTGTATGCAGAGTCTCATTCTATTAAAGCGTATTATATCAAGTCAACAGTGTACTTAAAAAGATTAAAATAATAATATTTAAAAAAATGACAGGCTTTTCTTGGAAAGATAAGTAAGGTGTCAATCTCAAATAGTTTAATACTTACATGCAACACTGATAAAGTGGAGAAAGTATACTTAATTCATCATGGAACGGATTTCCAAAACTGAAAAAATAGAAAATATTAATTGTCTAACATGATTTTTTTTTCGTTTACTGAGAAATACATGGAACAAAGAACAGTTTTAACAGAATAGCTAATAGAAGCTTAAAACTGTTACAAAGACTATTAGGTAAGAGAGAGAGAGAGAGAGAGAAAGAAAAAAAAAATAATAATATTTCTCAGATGATTTGTGAGATGTGTCAAACTTGAAAATAGTGTATATTTGTTATAATAATAAAGTTGTAAATACTGTCAACCTTCTATTGTTACCAATTAACAATAATTCTATTAATATTATTAATTGATTAAAATTAATGAGAAATTCAGTCGGACCTCTATTTAACGAACCTCTATTTTGCGAACTTTTCTTCGGAACCAAGAACATTTTGCTAATTTCTTCGTAAAATAACCTCCAAATAGCGAAGTGCATTTTCTATTTAACGAACTTTTTTGAGGATACAGCTGAGGGAAAAAGAAGAAATTAATGATGATGTGCCGATTGATGATTATCTTTCACTTGATTTTGAAGTTGAGACCTCAGAAACACTAACTGAATCGGATATTTGGGACAGTGTGAAAAATAAAAACAATAAAGCAATGAATTGTGATGAAGATGAAGAAAATGGAAAATGATCATGATGCAGAAATCAAAAAACCTTCGTATAATGAATTGCTAAAATCATTTGAAACAATCTGAATCGGATTACAATTTGAATTCGCCTGAAGGGTTTTTTGGTGCATTGCAAAGATGCGAGATGTACTATTTAGCGACTTCGTTAAATAGAGGTCCGACTGTATATATATATTTTTTTAATTATTACTCTCGAAATGAAATCATTTAAAAAATAAGAAGAATTATGACAACAGATCATATGCACACAAGAATACCTTTGCCAGCAGTGAAAAAAAATCACACTTTCAATCAATTTTCCAATATTGACAATTGAAAAATTAAAATACCGCTATGCCATTTTTGTTACTTTTTTTTTTATTCCTCTTTCCACTAAACTCATCCTCCTCCTTCTTTCACTTTAAGTTATTATTTCCCTTCATTTATCTTGGCATATTCTCGTGTCCAAGATATTTCCTTATAATTAAGAAATTTTACTTTACAAATGGCATATGCCATCAAACGATAAAAAATATATATAAAAAAAAATCAAAAGTAACAACATTTGAATAAATAAAGTTAAACAAATAAGATACAAAATATTGTAATTAAATATGGAATTCAATAGATGATTTGCATTCTATGTTATTGATTTGAAGAAAATCATAGTTGTTGTTCCAACTTTCAGCATTAAAAATGTTCAATTCAATTTTTTTTTTTTATACATTAGACTCCTTAGCTTCAATTCTAAATTAATGAGAAAATAACTCATTAAAATTCTAATATCACTATGAGACAATGCTTTACCATTGATATTTTGTTTTAGTTTATTTCAGCGCTACTTAGCCCTCTGCTGTGGTGATAAATTTCTGACTGGGTTTGTCAATTAAATTACATACATTTCAGAGCTTTCTATGATGGCTCTTCTACCATCTGATCTTTGCATCATTCTAGCATAAAAAACTCAGATGTCAAGTACATGATGCATCTACCCATTCCATAGTTTCCAACTAAAGAGTCTTACTTGAAGTTCTGTTTCATTTGTCACTTTTATCCACCGCCACAGATTGTTCTGATGTAAATTTTGATCAGTTCCTGATCTTTCTATCTTATTCTTGCATAGATTCACAATCCTGTTTTCATACTGACTACTCTCCCATTGTATCACATAAACAGATTCCCACTGAGACTTGCCATCATTTTATCAATGAAGTAATATTGTTATCAGTTAAAAAGGCCAACTTCCTCTCCTGAAGAGTCGACTGGTCTGACCCTATCTCCCTATTGAAGAATCGACTGGTCTGACCTTGCCTCCCTATTGAAGAATTGACGGCTCCAGAAGCTAGAAGGAGGTGTCAGATAGTAATAAAACAGGCAAGCAGAGCCAGGTTAGGCAGTTCATTCCCGGCAGGAGCCCAAACAAGCAGCTCCAGCTGTGAAAAAGACCTTAGCCGAGGACCGATGAGCTGCCGTCTTCAATCCCCGGAGAAGAATAAGGGCTATGTCGTGCAAGTTGCACCCTTCGCTGAGAGAGAGTAATCGTAGCCGGTCATGGCAAGCCGCCTTTGCCGGAAAAGAGCCCTTACTCAGACACAACAAGTGGGCCTGGTCTCAAAAGTAGCCTCCGCAGTGCAGAAGCATTCATCCTTCCCGGACCACAAGAACTCTCATGAACTTTTTATCTCTAAACTTTGACGAAAATTTCAGGCAGCAATATTAAGAAAAAAAACACCCAATAGTTTTCAATACTTAATTTTTTACCTTTTACCATTATCCAAAAGCAGAAGGCTACTATGGTTAAAATTCTCTATTACTTCATATCGATGTCGATCTGCATTTCCAATGAGGAAATCAAATATAGACGTATCAATGAAATCCAACAGTCGAGGTCCTGAACGAAAGCTAGGATTTTTTCTAACTAGATAACAGTAATTGGCATTTGTTTCCCACCTACAAAAGAAAGAGTCAAAGAGTTAATTAATCACAAATGAAAGTAAACGACAACAATCAACTTAAAATATATTTGAAACAACAATGACTGAAAAATAATGTAATTTTATAGAACAAGAGCATTTTGAATGAAACATTGTAATTTCTCATCATTAATTCCTAAATGAATCCTGTTAGTATTGTTGAAAATAAAAACCTTTTTTAACCAGACTGAAAATTTAGGATTGGCTATTTTTTAATGGAGTGGGTTTTTTATTTTTTATTTCTCAGAAACACAACATCAAAGGAAAGATATTTTTTCTTTCTATTTTTCTTTTCTTCAAGGATAAAATGTAATTTTAGAAACAAAAGCAATTCACTCAAATGTTGAATGTTTATCTCATTGGTTTACATTCATTGAACGCAAGTCTCACTATTCAATAATTTCTTCTTCTTTTTGTACGAACATTATACAGCAATACCTTGAGATACGAGCATAATCCGTTTGAGAACTGAGCTCGTAACTCGAGGTGCTCGTATCTCAAATCATTTTTTCCCATAAGAAATAACAGAAAAAAAAAATCCGTTCCAGCCCTCTAAAAAACTCCCTTATTAGTGCTAATAATAATGGAAAAAACATGTTTTAAATTGCTATAGCGACATACACACAAAAAAAAATTATATTATATAAGGATTCCTGTGATATAAATAAAATGTGGTTTTAATTATGAGTTCTTACTGACATATGATACAGTAGCGGCTAATGGCGGCATGTCCGGAGGAGGAGGGAGGGAGGAAGGAAGGAAGGAAGGAAGGGAGGGAAGAGAGTTGGCCAGTACAACTAAGGATTTACGTTCTTGATAGCATCCTTCTGCTTTAGGATGATACATGTCGTGGATGTATTGTGATCATACATGCGTGCTAGATCCCTCATGCGGCTACCAAGCTCACATTTATCGACAATTTCATGCTTTATTCCCATGGTCATCATGCGTTTCTTCTTCTCACTACCATCCTTACCACTCACTTTCTTAGGACTCATCACTATTATGAAGAATAATGCACAAAATAGAGAGAAAATCACATAGATAACGCAAACACAATACGCAAGACTCGCGGGAGATGCAAACGGAAGTCGACGAACACGTGAAGTGAACGAGTGAGACAGCGTTGGCTTCTCCGAGTGCTCGGCCACCTAGCATCGGCATCTGTAAGCATGCTCGTATCTACATCTTTACTCGTAGCTCAAAGCAAAAATTTGCTCGATGGCTTGCTCATATCTCGGAATATTCGAATGTCGGGACGCTCGTATCTCAAGGTATTACTGTACTAAAATGGTCTGATGATTTCCTTAAAAGGTTGTACATTTGCTTATTTAAAATCCAACTTAAACTATATCGTATTTATTTTGATTTCCATCCCTCAAAAATAAGTACTGAAATCCCACTAAACAACTGAACTGATTTCTCTGCAATTTGGTACAAGACTTCTTTTATAGTTCAACTTAAGAAAGGAGCATCTTCCCTCTTTTCTCAATTCCCACTATGGAACGAAGATCAGAACATATTGCTAATTGTAAATAATTATTATTGGATTTCTTATTTATAGTGATGGTACTCTGATTTCTATTTTTTTTTTATTAAATTTCTATAAAGAAAAAGTGAAAATAAATAAAATGCACTTACTTACAAAAATATTGAGGAGAGAATTATAAACATGGTATTAATCCGAGCGTTTCGGAATACCGCAAGTATTCCTTCATCAGGGACGGCACAAACATGTAAGGCATTAAAACAACATTTAAGAAGTCATGTTTATTTTATTTCCACTTTTTCTTTATTTCAATATAGGCACGTTAAGCCTCCTTGTTTATTAAATTTTCCTTGGCGCAGAGGATTTTACTTAAGTATCAACGAGAGTTAGATTAAAACAGCTGTCTTCAGTCTCATTGCAATAGTAAAGACAGTTTCAGAATCAGGGAAAGTGCACTATTTATTTTTTTTAATGCTAATTCTTATCTGTCCACATTACTTTATTTTTATTTTTTTTAATGTGTGTGCAATAATATATGTAAAGCTTGAATTACATTAAAGAAGCAAGAAAGAAATGCCATGTTTTATGGCACTAATTGAAATTTTATTATTGAAATAAAGTAGTTAACTCTTAAAATGAAATTCGCTAAAAATGTTATGAATTTAAAAACAAAATAAAAAAAAGCCCCAGAGACTAAAGTCTTGTATTTTACACTGATAGTAATTCCTTCTCAATGTACTTCAGCCTTTATGAAGGAATCACTTCATAAAGTAATGGCTGTTTACTGAAAAGAGAAATGACATCATTTCCTACGTTATGTAAGTACAAAGAGAGTCTACTTAGTGTTTGGACTGATTTTTTTCTAAGTGTACTGTTATTGTACTTGAACGGCCATTGTTGCAACTATTTAGTCGCATGTCTGAACTTGCTTTGTGCACAGTGCTGTCTTTGTAAGTGCTGTGTTCAGAGGTAGCAGTTCATTGTAGGTGACCTTGTAATACCCTGTTGTCATGGAGGGCAAGCATTGAGGGAACTAGTGATGATATAATTTTGTTTTAAAAGAATGTAAAAGTGCAACAGAAACTGTTGAAATGGTGAGAGCAGTAATGGAGATGGAGAACCTCACCAGATGGAACATTTTTTGCTGGTGTGGACAGTTCCGTGACGAGTAAGAAAATGTTGACGACGACATTAGGACTGATCACCCATCTGGTCATTGAAACTCTCAAAACAAAGAAAAACCTCTTTGGTGCAAAATCGTCATCTCTCACTGAAAGTGATAGCAGATACAGTGAATGTAAGCAAGGACACTGTACCAAAAATTGTTGCTGAAGATTTGAAGAAAAGGAAGATTTGTTTGCGTTTTGTGCTGCATGCCTTGACTGCAGAAGAGGAGAAAGAATGAGCTGCCTGATGTCAGGATTGGATCGAAATGATGAGGAGTAACCTAATTTATTTTTTTTTAAAAAAAAATCAGATTTCAGAAATAACATATGAAGACCAAGTTAGTGATTTTGATTGGCAGGGAATCATCGAGGAATTTCACCAGACACACAACTTGTGAACAGTTGATATTACAAAGATGTTATGGAGTGACTAATAAAAAGAATTTGATGCAACCTCCGGTGATTGGTTATTGTTGCATATAATGCTCCTTCCCTTCACCATCATGAAGGATTTTCTTACAAAGAAAAGCGTTCCAGTTCTTCATCACCCCTCTTATTTGCTGGATTTGGTACCTGCAGATTATTTTCTTTTTCCCAGGCTGAAATCCCTCCCACCTGGAGGTGTGCCCATTTTGACTTCATTGAAGATATCCAGACCAGTATGACATTCTGAACAATTTTCCCTCAGCTGATTTCTACACAGACATTCAGAATCTGTGTGACCTTGCCACTCGGTGTATAAATTTGGAAGGGCAGTATTTTAAGGAGTAATATAGTAATATTTTCTGGATATTCAAAATTTTTATTCATCTAGTCCTAAAACTTGGCAGACATACTACGTATAATGATTCTCGCAACTCTAATGAACATCGTGCTACGTATAAACAATTTTAATTACTTACGGTGCTAGAATTCCTTCTCGATATGTTCTGCTCCAAGGATGCCGATGTGGTTTCAGTTTCACAGAATTGGGAAGCCAAAGAATCACGGCTCCTTCTAAACTGGATGTTCCAGGATCGCCACAGGCAGCCTCACTTGGTTGACAGTAATAACAAACACCATAAAAGCATGTCTGATTATCTGAAATGAACATATATATTACAGATCAATCTTAAAATGTATTAGAAAACTCCATTAGACACATGATTCTAAAAAAATCTCCTTAATAATCATTTGTACTTTTTTCTGTGAATATCCCTAGAAGTATAGATTGGTTGATTGTGAAAGTTTGGCTATTGTTTTGGAGAAATCCCTTCTATCCTTGAAAATTATAGGAAAATTCAGAAACTGCACTTAATTTCTCTTTGGTTCACACAGTCCTCTATTGTCCTCCAAATGGAAGGTGGCCGGCGGAAGTTTGAACTGCGCAGCCCTTCCGGTAGCTGATCAATTATGTTTTCCTGTCACAATGGACGACGGGGTCTGTTTTCACTGAGAAAGACATGTTGATAACGCCAAATTAAAACTTCTCTCGACTATTTAGCGTTATTTCAATATCAGTTGCTAACAATAAGTATTTATATAAATAAATAAATATATATTATTTATAAATACAATGCTCTTTTGCAAAGTAACAAGCAATTACCGTAATGGCGGCGTCCTGTCATAAAATCAGACGGAAGTGCCTGACCAGACTAATCGATGATACATGCGCAGATCTCACAAAAACAGGGCGGCCATCTGTCATTTGGAGGACAATAGGTCATGTCGTAAATATCATAAAAGCGAATGCCGTGATTGCCAAACTCACTAGACAAGAAAACAATCCAATTTTCCTCTTACCTGTCTTTGGAATAAGGAATTGGAAAACTATTATATGATTTTTGCTATCTTTTAAAGACTGATAAATAATTTGATGAGTTAATGGTTGTTCCAAATGATTCAAAACTATGCAAAACTACATTTGGGGGGGGGGGGGGGGGCAAACACCAGACATGAACTCATTTAACTTCAGCAGCTGGAATAGGACAATGTTCAACAGATGTTTCATCGCTATTTTTTTATATTTAGACAAATAAAAAAATCAGCCAAAGAAAATATTAAATATAAAATTATAAGTTTCAATTTACTTCCCAATAATCTGGATCGTAACAAATATAAAACAATTTTAAAAAGATTTAAAATATTTTCTTTAGTTGTTTTAAAATGACATTCACTAAGTAATTAACTGAACTTCAGATCTACCAATCATTACATATTAAACTTGTTGCAATACAAACAAACAGAAAGTAATGAAAAATTTCATCTAAAATAGAAAGAAAAACTTCCCACCCCCACGAGTGAAAATGTACAACTAAAAATTTTTAATCTGTAGTAGATTCCTTCTTCACAACTGAAACAGGAATAAAATTGATTGGACAAGACAAAACAAACTAAAAAAACAAATAAAATACAAATAAAATTCTGCCATCTTTATTTGGAATTTAAAGTGGAAAGAATTGTGATTTAAGGAAAAAAAAAAAAAAAAATTTTGGTTAATATTTAACAAAACAAAAAAAAAATATTTAAAAAATGTTTTTATAGGATATATCAAACAGGGTCATTGAGAGAAAAATCTATTTTGAAATGAAAAGAGATTTAACGTGCCTGAATTAATCAAAGAAATGGATAAAAAACGAAGGCACAACGCTAAAAGAGAAAGAATCGCACCCTGAGCTGTCACCGGGAAGAGAGTGGGACGGACTGTTTCTGTCCAGCGGAATGCAAGACAAGGAATATTTGTTTTTTTGTATTTTATTTAATTTTTGGTTAGGATTTCTTCGGGGGGAGTTCCCGCTCTCGGGAGCGAGACCGGGGATACTAACCTCTCGCACCCTCTGAGTTTGGCTGGCTGATGAGTCCTAAAAAGGACGAAATGGTCCGTCCCAGTCTCTTCCTGGTGACAGCCCTGGGTGCGAATTCTCTTCTCTTTTCGCGTTGTGCCTTTGTTTTTTACCCATTTCTTTTCTTAGAAAATCTATTTGTAAAAGCACAGATGAAGACGACAAGCAGAAATTAGAATATGACTCTCTGCTTCTATTCAAAAATCCTTAGTAATATTTAGAATGATGCTTAATTCGATTAATTATTTAATTTCAATAATAACGATATCTATAAATCATTATTAGGAATATTGTTTTACCTTTATTAAAAAAAGTAGCTTTTAACTTTGGTTCTGCAACTGGAAGGATTTCTTTGATAAGATTGACACTTCGTCCAACCACTAAAGGAGTTCGTCGAAAATTTAATAATCTTGCAAAAAAAAAGAGAAAGAAAATAAAATTTCAAGATAATTTTATATTAGAAATATTTTGTATGTCTACATCTATATTTCTAAATATAAAGAAAAATGACCATTACTAATCCAGTTCCAATGATGTTCTGGCCTTTGCTGAGGGTAATTTGAAATTTTCTGGACCACCACCACACAAACTTAAGTGTGTCTATGAATTTAAAATCATTATAAATAATACCATTAACTTATAAAACTTCTTTTATTATAACTAACGTCTCCATATTACGATATTTCGAATGTCTAATCGGCTTTCTTTTTCAAGCTCCACAACTAAAAATAAATAAATAAGATATATCGAAGGCTTAATCTGCCTTCTTTTTACAAAAAATAAAATAAATAACAATGATGAATTTCTAAAAATTCAAAACTTGATATGCTCCACACGAGGCATGAAGCATTATTACAAAAATAAAAATAAAATGTCCAATTGTCCTTTTTTTAAAAATAAATTTTCTTATCTTTGAAGAAATAAATTCCTTAAATTGTCCTTCATATCTAAATCTTTAGAATAAATAAATAAATTTCTTATCTTTGTGCATCCTTTCGAGATTAATGTCCAAATTTTCGAAAATATGGAGACGTTAGTTATAATAAAAGAAGTTTTATAAGTTAATGGTATTATTTATAATGATTTTAAATGAAATTGATGACTTGAGTCTTAGGAGAGAAGAAGATTTTAAATTTATGACAATCAGGATTTCTTCGCAAGTTTTTGGATATTTAGTTCGAAAAGATACTTCATCTCGTTTTTTCAAAAGGATACTTCAAATATAACGAAATTTGGACATGAAAAAGTTGTTCATTTAACGGATTTTTTTAAGAAATTGATAATGTGGAAAGTCTCTAATCTTAAATGCATTAGGTCGCCATGAAATATCAAGATTAGTGATAGTCAAACTACTTACAAGAAAATGTATCAATAAGAATTTCCAATAAGTTTCTCATCTTAGGAAAGATGCTTAATATCATTAATTTATTATTTTTAAAAAGCAAATTTTGACTTATCGGACATTTTTTTAATAGTGATGCAAGTGAATTTATGATTTGTGATTTTTTTTAACGACCATGTACACAAAGTATAAAGTGTGGGAGGGGCGGAGCGTTTAAGATGGTTCTGTCAGTCTGTCTGCCCATCCGTCTGAGCCACCTCTACAGCCCTAACCACAAGTCAGACAGACATGACTGATACCTTTTTTTGGAAAGCTCAGGACTTACAGAGGTGAGAAAAAAATATGAGTTCTGTTCTGCAGTTACTCCCTAAATCATAGGAATTGGAAGTGGCCAAAAATTAAAACATTTACAGCCCAAACTAAAATTTGATCAAACTTGGGTAATACTTTATTGGAACCTTTATGACTTGTCAAGATGGGGAAAAATACGAATTCTGGTCTACTTTATATCTCACAGGAAGTGACTTAAAATGAAAAGTATACAGAGTCGCTATGGCTTTGTGTACAATATGAAATCAGTTTTTCCTTGTTTACTTCTCAGAAAAGATTCTGATGAATTAGGATTCAGAAAAAGAGTTTGTGAGTAATTTACTAATTTTTAAATATTAATCTTACCTATTTAAATGATAAGCTGCAATTTCTCCATTATGTCTATCGGCACCAGCATATGGTGTTCCCTCAATAATGTAATTTCTGGAATATCTAAAAGAACAGAAGTTAGACAATTTTAAAAGAATAAGCAAAAAACATCAGATTTATTGCATAAGCTCTTCTAGGAAAGGAATGAAAAAACTACTTAAAATATTTATTTATATTTCTAGAACTATTGTTGCAATATCTTTGCTTCCAAAACCACGCATGGCAATATGTTATTTAACAGTGCTGGGCTTCTTTGTATCCATTTTACTTTCATTACTTTGTATTGTTTTTTTATTTTTAACCAAACTCAGTTCACTGTATAAGTTTTGAATCTCTTCTTCAATTTAACCTCACTTAATTCACTAACAAAAACTAAGTAAATACAGTAGAGCCCCGATTATCCGCGAGTGCCGCGAAAAATTTTTTTAATTACGAACCTCAGAAAAAACAATTTTAATCCAAGCCAACAACAGGGAAAATACAATAGGCCCTACAGTGCGAAGGTCAAAAATTACTGACAGGTTTATTGTGCATCATGATCCTATAGGCCTTCTCGGAATTTGTGGATGCAAACGTTTCTGCTGTACTGTACATATTTTAAAAGTTTAAAACTTTGTATTATGTTTTTTGTACAACATAGTTTTTAATGGTGAAATATTTTTTTTCGTGTTTACACCTCATTTTTAGTCTTTTTTCGGGTTATCCGCGAAGCCCTTGCCACCCAATCCCGCGGATAATCGGGGCTCTACTGTATTTGAAATAAGTTCACTTTCACAAACAGGATAAACTTCCAGATGAATTAACTTAGATGCCGACCATAAAAGCACATATACAGTTAAAATGATAAAATAGTACAATGTACGTTTCGAACCCCTGTCTGTAATGGGGTTCTTTATCAAGTAATTTTAAAAAACGATTCTCCTCGAACGGATTCGAAGTTGCAAATTCTAGATGAATTTTCATAATTTTTAATTCTATCTCCCAAATTACTGAAAGAATGAGAAGTATTCCAATTTGTGGTAACATATGCACAACATCTCACATTGTCTTGAGAAAATTGGTACTCAGTTGGTACATTCAGTTCGTCACACTAATTCGAAGTATCAATTTCTTCTTCCCTCTACAGAACACAATAATCTCTCTCTCATCAAATTAACCTTATTACTTTTCATCGATTTCACTTCTACTTCTCAGCTAACCTTTGCGTTGCCTCTCAATCAAGAGACTGGGTTGATCTATCCTCACTTAAAGCTAGAGAATTCAATTTGTTTACTTGAATAGGGAGGGAACAGTCAATCCACTGCTGGTTTTTTAAGTACTGCAACAATATGCAATATAAGTTCTTATAATTGAAATTTGGTTATCATGTGATTATCCAAAATTTCCTCAACTTCAATTAAAGATATATTAGTTGGAAATTTGCATTTTAAAAAGGTATGTAAACATCATATGAAATCTATGAAAATAAGATTCTGGAGTAACTTGTCAAGTTGTTTGGGAAATATTATAATCTTTTGGCCAACTTTAATTCCATTTTGTAAACAACACTCTGCTAGATTTAATGAGGTCTTTTCTAATATCTATTTTCAACTCTTTTATGAAAACTGTTCTGTTAGATTATCTGTTGTTGCCCCTCATTTAACTTGCATCTCATCCATGAGCGTAAAAATTTTCAAATCTTGGTTGAATAAGAGCAATGAAACATCAAACGCAGTTCTTGCTATTGTAATGTAATGTAAAAGATGGGTGGTAAATATACCTAGCACCGCGACCTAAGGTCTATTGTACTTTCCCCAACCTTAATCCCCAAAAAGACCAGTAGCTACGGCAAATGCCGGTAGTTTCGTTCTTGCTATTACTTGAGTATCATATTT
Organism: Thereuonema tuberculata; assembly: GCA_023159025.1. Taxonomy (NCBI): domain Eukaryota; kingdom Metazoa; phylum Arthropoda; class Chilopoda; order Scutigeromorpha; family Scutigeridae; genus Thereuonema; species Thereuonema tuberculata. Next base: position 45,118,586 of record JAFIDM010000007.1, read on the forward strand.
AAAGTGGAGAAATTAATAACGGCAAGATAAACACACTGCGTTGTAATAGAAGGAAGGCAAATGGGAAAACACCTCAGTATCTTTCCCAGGATATTATAATGATGGCAGACCTCTTCCTGCACAAGAAATATTGAAAGCTTTTTTGTTTGTGTGTGTGTGTGCTTGTGCATATATTACAGATATAGCAAGATGACTGAGGAACCAAGAGCATCAGCTAAGGCATATTGCCATTTAATAATAAAAAACAAAACTACAGAATTAGGCAAAACAAACAGTAGTGAAACATTCCCCATTTCCACACAATCTATTTGAACGTAAACTGGTATTAGGTTTTGAATCAGTCAAGACAATAACGGATCTCAGCAGAAAAAAAAAAAAGGTATTTTTAGTGAAATCTTACAAGTGTTCATATGATCTAGGACAAATATACAGACCCAGTTTTACATATGTAAAGGTTTGGGTTTACGTTTCGGAAACTCACATCAAGTGAGAGTTTGATTCTTGGCGTCGTCTAAAAATTCTGCCAGACATGAAGTGAGCTGACAAAGCGTAAAGGGTGCACAGGAAGCCACGATACTGTAACAAATGAGAATCACGGCCTCACTTGGATCACTTGGATAGCTTACCTATCATACAACTGTGGCATGCAGGCAGTTCCTTCATGAAAACGTTCCTGGTTATTATAATCTCAAGATAGAAAATTTGCATTATTATTTGTTTTGCCTAATACTGTACTTTAATTATATATGATATTTAGTGTAATATTACTTGCTGGACTAGATATAAATTCTATTTCTTTATATAATGTGGGATACAGGAAGGATACTGGTTGGAAGTGTTTCAGAATACATCATCTGCCATCACATCCAAAACAAAATGCTGCTTTTAAAGTATTTCCCAAGATTTCTTATAGACAATGCATTTCATTAATAACAAGTCTTTTCCATATAGCTGAAGAGGACATTTATATACTATAAACTGAGAACATAGCATAATGATCTTCATAATCATTGTAGTTGCTACTGTTTTCCAAACTGTTTCAAAACTGCCTGGTAAGAATAATTAAACCAATGACGGTTTGCATACCTCCATAATTATCATATTTTCACCAAAAGAAAAGAAAGTATCACTGATGAAATTTGCTGTGTGAATTTTATTCACAATAATGAAATTTAAGTTAATGATTCTATTTTCTTCATGTAGTAAACAGAAGTAGCCTTTCTTTGTTTGCTAATTAACAACAACACTTTTAAACATTTCAGAAAGCAAATGCAAATATGTTAAGTTTTAAACAACAACAATAGACCAAGTGTTTACTAGGTGACATCCCAGGATGGCCATTCGTGCTTTATTGGAGATCATCACTTGGGAGAAGTCACCATTAAACGAGGTCTCAGAACGGAGGTCATTAGAGTTAATAACAAAATTTTAACTAACACGTCTTTTCCAACAACAAGTTCTTTTGATCTGATAAAAATTTGATGTGCAACTGAAAAATATAAATTATAAAAAGCCAACTATAAAAGCACATGTACAATTAAAAAAATAATAAAATTAAAACACTCATTCACGACGTTTCAGATTTCCATGGGTCAAAATCTGAAATTCCGTGAATCATGCTATTAATAGGCAAAAATTGTACAGATATTTGTAAATTTGTAGGCAGAGAAATAACCAATCACAGTGCAGCGCAGTCGTGACATCACACCTATTTGTAAACATGGCGCTCGACGGAGCACGATTACACAATTATTATCAGGATATTGAGATTTTCTTCCACGCACAAATGAAGTTTACACTGAAATGCATGAAGTTCACGCATCAAAATTATCAGAGAGTTTGTAAAACCTCAGCTTTTACATAATTCCACAGCTTCGGATGTTACCCCACTGAACTCTGGGATAGCCGCTTGCTCACTACTCAACAGTAGGGGAACATGTGCTGTCATTGTTGCCCAGGAAGGAAGATTGGTATTGGCTGTTGGATATTTGTTATTGTTGAAACTGGTAAATCAATTTTTTTATTTTGTTTTTAACAAAATTTGGTTTAGTCATTCAAACTATATGTGGGCTATTACGGAAGTCATGGCTTTTAAAAAATGAGCTTAGAACATCTTTTTCAATCTTGTGTTTTTCAAAAATGTTTGAATTTGTTTTACTTCTGTGAATATTTCACGGGTTGCCACTAGTGAGTGTTTTAATTTTATTAATTTCTAATTGTATATGTGCTTTTATAGTTGGCTTTTTGTAAGTTCTTTTGTTATTTCTGTAGAAAATTTTAATTACTTTATCAATTTTTTTATCAAACTATATGTGGGTTATTACAGAAGTCATGGCTTTTATAAAATGAGTTTAGAACATCTTTTCAATCTTGTGTTTTTCAAAAATGTGGCATTTGTTTTACTTCCATTAATACTGCCTCAACCCGTGCTGTCATTGTTACCCAGAGAGGATTATTGGTATTGGCTGTTGGACATTCGTTATTGTTATTGTTGAAACTGGTAAATCAATTTT
>JAFIDM010000007.1:45186447-45197912 GCA_023159025.1 Thereuonema tuberculata
TTTAGCAAATATACAGTTAGATTAGCTGTCTTGTTCAGAGATATATCGAAGGAGTGGAGAATACCATCATCCCTCGTGTAGCGGAGGCCACAGTTCAAAAAGAAGCCTTCGTTAGGAGACATTCATGAAATGATTCTAAAGTATATTATTCTAATAATCAAAGAATAACTAAAATTCATCATTATACATGATGGTTACAAAGTCTTGGAGCAGTTTGTATTTGTAATATTGCTGCCGGTAACAATATCTTCAACTAAGCAAGGGTTTTGCAAACGCTGGATTTGATTTTATAACGTAGTTGGTAGCAGTTGGTAAAAAGGTGAAATAGTGACAAAAAAATAAGTAATAAAAACCCTAATTTAATCACGCTAAAACGAAGGGAAGCGATGTTGGTTTAAACCAGGGGTGCACAACCTTAGGAAATCTGAGGACCAATATTTTTATAAAAGTTCTGATGGAGGGTCTCAGTGTCCCGTCCTCCAATCCCCATAACCCTTATTATACCTTCCTAATGAAAGATTTGATTATGTTATTTATAATAATAATAATACACGTAACTTACATAAATGTCCTACTGATTAATGATTTGACAGTGCCATTTATAATAATAAATGTAACTTATATAGACTTCAAATTATCAAATAGTTGTGTTTCATACCAAATAGTAAAGTCTGAGATAGTTGCTATTGCAAGTTACGACATTTTTCAAAGCATCTGTTGGCAGCAACGGAAAGGATCAAATTAATTTTAAGTTGGACACAGGTGCACCCCTGGTTTCAACCTGTGAGAGGACTGCTGTCCCACGTAGAAAATTCAAGCATTTTCTCCTTCGTTATAAAGTAAATCCTTATAACCGAAAAACCTTGATCTAGTGCAGCTTCATTAAATGAATATTTGGTAAGCGATGTTTCTTTTAATTCATTAAATTAACATGCCAATAAAATATAATGGCACTTTACTTATGAGTTACGCGATTATCATTTAATCAATGCAATTTTGCAATAGTAAAGAATATAAGAATACCATTAACTTATTTTACAAAGCAAGACAGAATTGCTGAAACCCAATTTAAAAACTACATTTCTGTTTCTGTGAGGATAAAGTGTGAGCTGCGTCATCGAATTCTCAGTTCCTTGTAGACCGGATGTGTTAGTTTCCCATTCATTACAGATATCCTATGACAATTCATGATTAAATCCTTTTTCATTTATGAAGTTTGAGTTTGATATGATGTCTGTAATAAATCTATATTATTATTATCTCGAAAAAGTTTCAAACCATGGGTTTCCCCAGCTAAGACAATATGGCGGGTCAAGGACCAAAGCACGTATTGCCAAGTGTATAAAAAAAAAAGGTTGGAAGAATAGTTAGGGTTGTGTGGTTGTGTCCATAAATTTCCGAACTATGTGTGTTGTGTTGAGTACCACAGCCTTCTGGAGTTGTGCATAAGTGTTTTTATGAAGTCCTAGTGTGTTGAGGCTGTGGTGCAATGTGTCAGGCACCAGACCAGTAGCGGACAGGATGATGGGTACAACACGTACTCGGTCCTGCCTCCACTGCTTCTGGAGCTCGTGTGCTAGGTCTGTATATTTACTTATCTTGTCAGCGTGAGTTTTCTGCATGTTCTTGCTGATGGGAACTGCAATATCAATGAGATAGGTCTGTTTGTTGACCTTATCAACAAGTGTAATGTCAGGTCTGTTGTGATGTATAGTTTTGTCTGTGTGAATGGGACGGTCCCAGTACAGCTTACGTGAGGGTGACTCTAGTACGCTTTGTGGTGTGTACTTGTAGTATGGGACCGTGTTCTTAATAAGTGAGTGTTTGTGTGCTAGCTGTTGATGAACGATCGACGTCATCAGGAACAATCTACCTGATTGTGTCGGTGGAGGTAGTCTGTTTGGGACAGAAGGGGACAGCCTGATATTATTATTATTATTATTATTATTATTATTATTATGTAAAAGTTCAAACCATGGTTTCCCCAGCTAACACAACATGGCGGGTCAAGGACCAAAGCAAATATTGTCAAGTAGACGTGTGCAGCAATTATTATTATTATTATTATTATTATTATTATTATTATTATAATCGAAAAAGTTTCAAAGCATGGGTTTCCCCAGCTAAAGCAATATGACGGGTCAAGGACCAAAGCACATATTGCCAAGTATAAAAAAAAAATTGGGGGGGAAGAATAGTTAGGGATGTGTGCTTGTGTCCATAAATTTCCTAACTATGCGTGTTGTGTTCAGGGCCGGCGTTAGTGGGTGGCGAATGGGGCGACCGCCCAAGGCCCCGCGCCTGCTGAAAAACCGCCCCATTCACACAGACAAAACTATACATCACAACAGACCTGACATCATACTTGTTGATAAGGTCAACAAACAGACCTATCTCATTGATATTGCAGTGCCTATCAGCAAGAACATGCAGAAAACTCACGAAAACAAGATCAGTAAATACATCGATCTAGCACACAAGCTCCAGAAGCAGTGGAGGCAGGATCGAGTACATGTTGTACCGTTCGTCCTGTCCGCCAGTGGTCTGGTGCCTCACATATTGCACCAGTCTCAGCACACTAGGACTTCACAAAAACACTTATGCACAACTCCAGAAGGCTGTAGTACTCAACACAACACGCATAGTTCGGAAATTTATGGACACAACCACACATCCCTAATTATTCTTACACACGTCTTTACACTTGGCAATATGTGCTTTGGTCCTTGACCCGCCATATTGTTTTTGCTGGGAAACCCAAGGTTTGAAACATACAAACATAATAATAATAATAATAACATCTTTCCTTTGACCTTTCCTTTTCTTGAATCAGAGACTGATTTCATTATAAATCTAAATCTCCAAGAGAGTCTTAATGATTAAGGTTAATACTTCGTTTCTTTCTTGGCTTCATCCTCCTTCTTCTTCTTCTTTTTTGATTTGCGTTTCCCAGGCTGTTGTTGATCTGGGGTATCTTCAGTTTCTTCTGGGGCAGTTGGGGTGTCTTCAGTTGCTTCTGGGGCAGGCGCCTTTTCCTTCGCCTTATGTTTATTGCCTCGCTTTGGTTTCCCGTGCGCTTCCGACATCTCGAAAATTTCTAATAAATACAACGCAAGAGAAAGAAACGCAGAGATGAAAATAATATTCCTAATGCTTAGATCTCTTAAGATAAAAATACGCTCTTTGACAAAAAAAATAAAATAAAAAACGAGCATCTGAAGGAAGAGTCCAATTAGAATGGAAGTTTGTAGGTGACATTTGGATGAAGAGAATTAGAATTGATTCAAATATCACAGATGAATATTATTCGTGAACGATCCGAGCACAAAATAAAACACGGGGAATTATCGCAAGGCAAAAGTTCCGCGCTCGGTCCGAATTGTAGGAGCAAAGAAATGGTTCACATTTTTAGTTCTAGATACAAGATATTATTATTATTTATTGTGAAATTTTGCCGCCCCAAAAGCGTCGCCCAGAACGGGCCTCCCCAATCGTCCCCGCTACGCTACGCCACTGGATGTACAAATGAATGCACTTGACATCCTAGCATGTACCAGGTATGCTCGATTAGGGATAAGTCTCGGGACCTGGCAGGCCAAGGAAGAGAATGAACTGCTTGGAGACACTAATTGGAAATGTGTGGATGTGCATTATCCTGTTGGAAAATTGGTCTTGGCAGGTGTGACACAAAGGACAAAACAACGTTTTGGCGAATCTCCTGCACATATTGCTGTGAATTTAAACTTCCTAGAATCACTAAGAAAGGAGATCTGTTATCATAAGAAGTAACTCCCCACACTATTACACCAGAAGTAATGGCTGTGTGCCTCTCACCAATATTGCCAGGATCCTTGTGCAGGTGACGTCGATGTACGAGGACCTGGAGGATTCACTCCACTGATGCTGGCATCTTTCCGTGGAGGAGGTCTTGATACTGGTGAAGAAAATGAAGAGGATGATGGATCGGCAGCTGTTATTCAAGATTTGTTGATGCAGGGAGCAAAACTATTCAAGATTTGAGCGCTATCCAATCCTCCTCTAGAGAGTGAGGCCGTGTCCGAGAGACATGATCTGCTCCCGAATAGTTTCTTACTCTGTTAAGTGATGAGTCCCACTTCTGCTTTGCAGCAGATGACCATCACATCGCTTTATGGAGGAAGAATGGACAGTGCTCAACTCCTGGAGCCATTAATTGGCGAGAGGTACACAGCCATTACTTCAGGTGCAATGGTATATGAGAAGCCATTTCTCATTACAGCTCATCCCTCTCTTAATGATTCTAGGAACTTTAAATGCACAGCAATGTGTGCAGGAGATCCTGCAACCCGTTGTTTTGTCTTTCGTGTCACACATGCCAGGAGCAATTTTCCAACAGGATAATGCACATCCACACATTGAACACATTTCCTACAGTGTTTCCAAGTACAGTCAAACCTCGGTTAGCGAACCCCTCTGATAACGAACAATTCGGATAACGACCAAAAATTTCGCTAAAAATTTGCCTCGGATAGCGAACAAAATTTCGGTTAGCGAACAGATGTGTATCGGCTATGTTTGTGTTCGGTGCTGTGCGATCCCAAATGGATACAAAGTAAGCTGTGCGATCCCAAATGGATACAAAGTAATACAATGTCGCCGGCTACGCATATATAAATACATCGTCATCCAGTTACACACACACTTTCATCGCGGACGCGCAGCGTGCTGGTGGATTCCAGAGACATTTCAGAAGTTACTCTTGTCACATAGTTTTCCTATGTTTCCTTATGTTTAAATGCTTTCTTTAATGTTTTTATTTATATTTAACTCAATTTGTACTGTATTATAACTATTCTCATTTAAAAAAGCATACCTATATGCCTGTAACTTTCATATAATAGCGAGTCAATAGGAGCAAGGAACCAATTATTCCTATTTCCTTTATTTCTTATGGGGAAAATTGCTTCGGATAGCGAACATTTCGGATAACGACCAGCTTTCTGGAACGGATTGTGGTCGTTATCCGAGGTTCTACTGTAATTCATTCTCTTCCTTGGCCGTCCAGGTACCCAGACGTTTCCCTTATCGAGCAAATTTGGGACATGCTAGAAAGTCAAGTGCATTCATCATCGTACATCCGACATTTGGAGCAGCAGTTGTAGGAAGCTTGGCGTGATCTGCCACAAGACATCAGGACTATGTTTCACTTCATGCCATGCCATATATCAGCATGTATAGCAGCCAGAAGTGGCTCAACACAGGACTGATAATATAGCAATGATGCTGCTGTTGTACAATAAAAATTTATATTTTCACTGTGAAATTTGAATCAATTTCAATTCTCTTCAAACGACACCTACAAAGTTTCATTCAAATTGGACTCTTCCTTCGTGATGCTTCGACTTTTTTGTCAAAGAGTGTCTAGAATTAGAAAGAGTGTAAACAAGAACTTTCTTAAACGATTTGAAGCCTACTTCCTTCAAAATATTGCAGATTAAATTTTCTTTCTTTCTTTTTTTTAAGTCTATAACAGTACTATAATCAAATTTAATTTACCATTTGCTGATAATACTGAATTAAATTTCAAAATACCTAGTTAATTCATTTAAATCCAAATACTTTTTATGAAATCAACTGAATTTTCATTAAATGGATAAAAATGTTACAAATGACTTCAGCCACATTTTCCTCAAGCCTCGTAAGAATGTCTTCCTGAATCCCTTAACAATCAGAGTAACTACATGAATCTTATTAGCCTTAAATAACTATAAAAAACCTTAAATAACTATATAATAAAATAATAATTTCTATATTAAAGGTATATATAAATAGTAAATTATTGCTTACATTAGGATTGAAATACAGAAGAAATAATATTTATGAATTTTCATCGTGTTAAACGTGCAGTAAATACATAAATGTTCTTCTGAGGTGCCTGGTTGGAGGTTAAAAAAAAAGGGAAAAAGTGTAGAACTAGTAGGTAGCCAAACCCAACAGTTTCGGAAACCCATTTTTCTTATTTCCTTCTTCGGGTGTGGAACGAAGGAAATCGAGAAACAAATATGGATTTCCGAAACGTTGTGTTTATTTACTTTTTTGTGTTTTTTTTTTTTATTATAAAAACTGTGCATATTCTGGTGATCTTAACATTTAACATTCATGAAATTTGTTTTTGTATTATTGAACTGAAGACTTGAGGTAATTCCTGGAAATAGATTAAATTTGAATGAAAGAACTGTAATTTACATATCATTTTGAGATTCTGCTACTCCTATTTTCCAATTAATCATTCCCTAACGGTAAGGATATGATATTATCATATCTTGTATCTTTTCATATTTATTTTGGAAATATTTATCCAAGAAAAGGGAAAAAACTCCAGCAAAGTCAAAGACAATGTGAACACTTTTGAATGATTACAGTTCGTTCTATCTCAAGATATTAGTTGAATCTGTTTTGTTTGTAAATGGTTCACTTCTAGTTCATTCAATATATCCTGCAATGTTCGATAGATGGTCTAACTTTAAAGACCGTGGGAGGACATTTACAATCCGTAAAGCCAATCAAGGAACTTAGGGTCTTGATATGTTTCAGATTAGTTTTTACACTGTCCCCATTATTTCTATCAGAATTACATTGAATGTAAATCAAACAAGGAAAACAAACCACGATATTTAACATGTTTATCTTCACTTAAGTTCTATTACGCAGTTATTTGAAGATTCTCCGTAGCCAGATGAAATTGTTAGTCACTGTTTTCTGAATTTATAAAGCTGTGACCTCGAACGTTCATTGGAGAAACAACAAACTATCAATAAAGAAAATTATTGCAATCAACTGCAGAACCATCTGGATCAGAAATCCAACATCGTGGTTTATTTTCCTCAGGTATATCTGTGACCTAACACCTGTGTAGTGGAGTAGTTAGGTTTTTTTGGTCGCTAAATGTTGCCCCTGGCCCAAGAACTTCTAATTAAAAAATTAAAAAAAATCGAGTTACCTTCTAACTAAAAAAAAAACTAAGGGACCCTAATTTACCGCCCGTTTCCAGTATTGTTCGTGGCTGATATCCCAGTGATATATTTCCTTAGCTACGTTATTACATCTGTGTTTATGCGTCCTGTTTAAGCTTGGATCAGATGCAGGATTTGGAATTTATGATTATAATAATTCCGCTCGTACTGTTCTATCTTAGCATTAAAGGACTATATACCATTAAAAGAACAATTACAAGACGTTACTTCACTTATGATGAAGAGTCTGGTTTCTTTTTGTACGCATTGTTGAAATTTCAGCTTTTTTAATAACATATTTAAAGAACTTAGAATTTGCATCTACAGATATTAAACAGTGCCTGAATGTTCCTTTAGTATCACCTAGGTATCGCTAAGACACTGGCCTCTCACCTCTGAGTACCGGGTTCGGTTCTCATATGGGTTTCGTTGATTGTGGCGATCCGCGAGGGCAGGTTTTCCCGGGGTTCTCCCATTTCCCCTGCATTTCTCACACCATCCTTTCTCAGTCTTTCTCTCCGTCTGTTCTTTCCGTGGGATAATACAATAGATCTTTCAGGTCGACGTGCTCGGCAGTAATGCCACCCACTTTCAATTAATCTAATCACCTAGGTATGTATTATAGGAAGGTAATGGTGTTATTCTTCCTTTCAATGGCTAATTATCCTAAGGAAATGTCTTAATTGTTTATAAGTGAATATAGCCTCTATTCAATATTTATAATGAACAGTAAACTCCCGATTATCCGCGGACATCTCCTGTTTCCATGTTTTTTTTTTTACTGTACAATAAATTACGGAATTAAAAAAAAAATTAAATCTAGAATAAGGTAAACAATAAAAGAGGCTAACAAAGTAAGTGAAGACAATTATAGACAAACAATTTAAAGAACGACCGTGTGGGTAGAGCTTAGGCCGGCAGGTTACATTAAATTACGGGAGAGCCTTCCCATAATAATAAAATTTAAAAATAAATAAATAATTTAAAATAAATGTTTATAATGTATGTACTGTAACTGTATGTATTATCATTTTAATGTAAATAAAACGTTAAATTTTTTGTGTTGATTTTCGTCCTTTTTCGTCCTACTTCGGATTATCCGCGGAATTCGCTTATCCGTGGTTGCCGCGCCACCTAATTCCGCGGATAATCGGGAGTTTACTATATTTGTATCTTTAAAAGCTATCAATGTTATCACTATTTTTTCAATAACTGCGTTGTTTGCTTTCCCACTGGTATATTAGAAGCATTCTTTTGGTTCCATTGGTGCATCGTAGGTCAGTGATATTCAACCTGGGTACAAGAAGATATCTAAGAGGGTACGTGAAAAGCGTATGTGAAAAGATATATAATTAAAGATAAATTATAGCTGAGATATGCGAAGAACGAAGATTGAAGACTTGGTCTGTCTTGGTCAACGATTTATTCGGCAAAATAGTGCACAGTTATCGCTGCTTGTTTAGGCGAATGGCTCAATTCAACAGGCCTGGGTTTTGAAACCAAATGAAAGCAAACTTTCTAACTAATGTTCGTTTATTGAATTGAAAGTCTACTGTGATAATTTTCACTTCCAGTCTTCAGCAACAACTGAAGAATACTATAGAGATTTGGACTGTGGAAACATCAACCAAATAAAAGCTGAAGTACTGGCTACTTCTTTAACTGTGATATAACTTAAAAATATGTAATCTTATGTACGGTAATCTTTATTGTAATGATACATGCAACTTCATGATATCTTTGATTGTTCGAATATTATAATCCATTCACAAGTATTCCCTTAAGATAGGAGATTATATTGATTATTACTTTTATTTTTTTCTTAAAATTACCTTTTTGAAAGCCCTTAGATACCAAATTGGGAAGAACCAATCACATGACTCGTTTTGAAGCTCTTGTCTGATTCGCTCCGCCAATCAGAGGCCATTTCCAATGGAAGAAGAAAATCTCAATTTAGGCCTACATTTCAAGGGATAAAGAAGGACGACGAAACTAGAAAAAGAAAATGGAAATTAAAAAAGAAGGTTCAATATCAAATGTAATTAATAAGAATTGTTGAAGATAATTGAAACATTTATAGATGATTTTGCACAAATTATAAACAGCTTTCGAATATCCACAAAAAAAAAAATCTTCGTAAAGAAAAAGTAACTAAAAGGTAACAAAAAAGAATTTGTTTGGAGGCAATAGAAATTACGAAGAAAGAAAAAGTAAAGAAGATCAATTGAGGAGGAAAGTGCAAACAATTTTACAGGAAAGGAACTTTTTAAGTTGTTTTTTTTTTTTTTTTTTTCCAGGTAAGGCTGTTGCCAATGAATTTGGGCAGTTTTTGGGTCAAAATCCTTACTATTGATTCAATATGTACCAGACGAATTTTTCATATAAGAACTAAACATTTAGTTTCAGGATTCTAGACAAATAGTTAAGTTATGTTGATAACGGAAAGATGGACATAAGTACTTCGACTCAAAATTCCATTCAGAAATTGTTCTCTGCTGTGTAATAAAGAATATTACAAATGTTGGATTGAGATGTTTTGATTTAGATCTAAAATACCCTACGTGGGTCTAAAAGCTCCAGCTATAAAGCACTTGACGAAGAATTGAACCGTAGTCACTCTTTCCTAGATTCATTCTTCTTCAAATTCATCCAATCTTCTCTAAAACGGGTACCTGATATCTTTCCGGGATTAAAGGAACACCTGCCATCACAAGGTCCAAGCAGAGGGATACGTAACTGTTAATGGTAGCCATCACCAAGTAGAAATGCAAAGGAAACACGTTTAACTCGATTTTTAACAAATATTTACAATACAGTTTGTTTACTGTACAGTCATACACCATCCCTTCAAACAATGTGATCTGATTTCTTGTTGTTTGTTTGTGGAAAAAATTGAAGAAAAAAACCAAATGATTCCTCATTCAAACAAATCACTCCTAGTTGAACATTGCGTTTTATTATGACTGGAGATACTTTACATCTTTTACAGAACTCAGTCCACTAAAGGATTTATTATTTCTTTAGTGTGATTTCAGAATCACTTCGGCGCACAGAGGAGTATTCGACCTCAAAATCCGGTCAAAATTATTTCTTACTATTTTTGTAATGGAGATAATTTAAAAAGCTGATTTTTAATGCTATATCGTATATTTACAGTAATAATCTTGGAAAAAAGTAAAAATATACGTATAATAATTATGATTTATTTTGAAAAACAGTAAAAATCAAACATGATGCAACAAAATCTTAAAAATACGTAACTCAGTCACCCACAACTATCCACACTCACTTCTTGGATATCTTGTGGACCCATTTGTAGAAATAATTCTATAGTTTCTCGTAAGAAACATCAGCTGTTCCTGAATTTCTGCCGTTTTCGCCTACAGCTCATAAATGGATCTGAAGTAAGCAAAAGCCTATGGAAGACATCTTTATTACATAGTTCTCTCGAGAATTTTCTCGTAAAATCGAGTTTGTAAGATCGAAAATGTTTGTTTTTGGCTTCAGCAGCCTCTTCTGATAGCTGTCCGATAGGCAGAAGGGCATGTTTAATAATGGCGGAACCATGTACAAGGGTTTTGTGTAATCTAGGTGACATTGGATGCCAACCATATAACTTGACATACAATTCTGAAGTCTCACTTGCGAAATCGCAAACTTGGTTTCATTAATTTCATAACCAGAAGAAATAGCTTCTAATATTACTCTTAGTTTCTGTATGAGACATATATCTATGCCTGTAATTTCAGCAGCTGTTTCAGGATCACTGAAAAACCTTCTGGATGTATTTCCTGAGTTTGAGTTTCCGAAGCCGGGTTTAGGGACATCTACTATCAGTCTTGTTTTTGCCTTGAAATCTTTTTGTATTCTTTCTTTGGTTTGTTTCACAATGTTTTTCTCATTTTGATCCCTAACTTGCCACTTTTTCAAAGGCAGTTTATAGGCGATATGCAGGAGAGTCTCAAATAATCTAATTCTCGCATGTAAAGTTGAAATTTCGAATCTGAGTGTTTCAGGATTCTCAGTCTTAGTTGCTTTAAAATCATTGAAATCTTTTGATGTTTTTCCACATATAACATCTCGTAGCAGAGGTTGTATTTGTGACCGCATTGCACACCTTTGCATCTACCATGGTCGGAACCAAGGTGTGCAGAACATACATCACTACTCCATTCGAATTTGATAACTCTGTTTTTGTCAATTGTTTTACTTGGTCCTCTATATACTTTATTTCGTCTTTTGTAATATCAGCAGTTTCAATTAGGAATCTTATCCGAATTGGACGAGAGAATCGCGGTGATGATGGCGTTGGGTTCTGCCACAAAATTTTCTTTTGATCTTCAATATTACATTGTAATCTTACGGGAACCAATGAACTTTGGAGTATATTTGAATCATCAGCTCCTGAATCGTCTTGAAAGTTTTACTGGAATCGAGTCTGTTGACTACCATCGCAGCCCCATTTCGTTATAA
>JAFIDM010000007.1:45210322-45220586 GCA_023159025.1 Thereuonema tuberculata
TTTTCTCTTAAAAACCCTTGTTTTTTAAAGTCGTAAAACAATATAAAGGTAATGTTTTTGTAAATTATAATAGGCTACCCTATAAAAGAAAATTCGATTTTCTAATAATATATTATAATCGAAAATATTCAATTTCATTCGTATAATTCCAGTTGATCTATATTACTTAAATCTTTTATTTCTCTGTCTGTCCGGCGCAATTGTTAATTTCCTGTGAAAAATAGAAATCAAAGTTCGCGACGGGAATCGAACCTGCAACCTTTTGATCCGAAGTCAGACGTTTTATCCATTAGGCCACGGGGACTATATTCAAATTATTGTTTCTTATCACTCCCTTTGTGTGTGTGTGTGTGTGTGTGTGTGTGTGTGTGGCGCAATGAGAGAAGAGCCAGAGAAAAAAGAAAATAACTCATTAATTTTAGCCTACTAGATTAATATTGAAATTTCAATGTTCATTTTTTTCCACCTGAAGAGTCGCTAGAGACATATCTCGACATCAATAAAGACATTACAAATGACAAGCGTAAATACTTTATCTCAACTAAAAGCAGTCACATTGTTATCCCGTCATTGTTGACGGGACGTACGTATTATCACTAGATTTATATAAAAAGAAAATTTGTTTAATAAATAAATGTGTATAGCTTTCAAAAAGGTACATATCGTGTAGCTCAAATAGAAATTCTTCTGGCAGTCAATGTTTCGCTTCTGATGCGTGTCTGTAAGAACTTTTATCACCTTGTTAATTCTTATTATGTCATTGATTTTAAGAAAATTCATTTATGGTTAAAAAATTACGACTATACCTACTAAATAAAACAGTGATTTTTCAGAGTACATTTGTCTCAGAGCTAACAACAAACAGAGAATTATAAGTTAGGTAACAGAGAATTCTCCCAAATTCTATTTAAAAGGGATCTTTCTTCAAACATTTTTGAGATACTGCATTTAAACGTTCGGCTCAATATGAAGATCTAAGAAAAAATAAAGTCAACCTGTTACCAAGGGGAAAACCACTCTTTTACATCGGTTCTTCATTTTCCGATATTTGATTACTTCCTCCGTACCATCAAAATACTTCATCGTGTAGATGATGTACAAAAAAACCTAGAACTGTATTTTATTCACTTTTCTTTTCTTTTCAATGTTGTTTAAATCGTGAAAAACACTGATTCCCGGCATTTCCACAAGAACTGTACGCTTCATGATTGCTAAGCCTGTGGATGATTTCTGAAGCGATAAATGATAGAATGTTAAAAGCAGAAAATTATTTGAAATATTGCAAAGTCTTTATTTAAAAGTTTTGAACAGATCCATTGTAAAGGACTACAATTATAAATGGGCCTAAGGTAAACTGGATGATGTTAAGATTAAATTATAGAATATATAAATTATCCATCAATTAGGAACATTTTTCTTCGAGAGAATATTCCATTTGTAATCTTTTCATTAGCGGCGGCATATAGATAGAAAATATTGAATTCTTTAATTGAAAATTTAACAAGAAATCAGTTTTTCACACGCTTCCGCCATAACGAAGTTCATCAAATACTTAGAAACAATATTTTGCGGATTAGGTAACGTACTATTTATAAATCGACTGATTTTTTTAAGTATTCCTATGACTGACTTATTTAGCGTGTTCAACGATTTAACGTTTTTTTTCTATTGAACCGATTTTTTTTTATTTTCACTTCTTTTTAGTTTAGCTTCCGAAACATTCTTGTTTTTTTTTTCCTGACCACAAGAAAACACATCTAAACGGTAGGTGAGTCGTGAACATCAGTTTCCTTGCTGTCTTCGTCAGAAAAAATGGAAATTAATAAAAACTGGAATCATAAATAATCTTCAAATTGTCAGAACGGAAAAACATAGAACAGGCTACAGGAAAGAGAGGAAAAGTATAATTTACTGATGACAAAAAACTTATTAAAACATTATTTCTAAGTATGTTTAAGCTATGAGATGCATGGAAATACCGACAATTTGTTGTATCTCTTTCTGACTTAATTCGTAAATTATAAATATTTTTTTTAGAAAACTAATTAAAAAAATAATGGTTTTTAAACTCGGAAAGATCTAATTTTAGAATAGGCGATCCAATAGCTCGCAATTTGCTTGAATGATAGCGCTCGACAGAAGCGCAGACAACGGGAAAAATAACCTTACCCAGTAACATTTATGAATTGGCTTTCGAATTTTTGACAATTACGATTAATAGACACTTTTATGTTAATTGTTGACCCGGCAACCAAATGGTAAGGCGGTTGACTGCGGTCCGGAGAGCCGGGTTCAACCCTCGGCGGAGGTCGAGCGCACGGTGATTCTCCTCCCGATGGGTCCTAGGATTTTTTTTTTTTTTTTTTTTTTTTTTTTAATGTTTACCAGACCTATGTAGGTGTACTTATGTTACTGTACACCTGTGATATAGGTTCTGAGAGTTTAATCTAAAGAACAATTTCCCACTTAAGTTAAGAATGAATTAATTAAGTTATTAATTTAATATTATTATCGATAATATCAATGATTAATTTTTTTTTTATGTCACCTATTTTTTGACTATTATACTTTTCCCATTTAATTTGATTAAAAAGTTTATATATGATATTACCGTTTAAACGGTACCCAAAGTTGTTTTTTATTTTCTTATCATTTATTGAAATAAGCCAATTGTTTCTAGTTATATTGTTTTTATTATTATTTTTTTCATTTTTTATAATAAAAAAATTTTTTAAGATTATTTTATAGATATACTTCTCTTTAATAGTTAATATTTTAAATTTTTTCCTAATTTCATTTTTTTCTTCTATTCTTTTTGTATTAAAATAATAAAAGATATTTTTTAATATTTTAAAACATGTTTTGTTAATATTTTCCATTTGTTTTTTATTAATAAAAATCCAACTCTCCAGTCCATAATCTAGAATAGAATCAACAAGGGATTTATAAATTATAATTTTTTGTTTTAACGGGATAATATGCTTGATGTTGTAGAACAGATAGGCTAAAGAGTTTAATTTATTTATTACATAATGATAATGAGTTGTCCAAGTAAATTTCTCATCTATGTATACACCCAGGTATTTTTGCTGAGTGACAAAATCAATTTTATCGCAATCGCATAAAACATTGTTTATTTGTTGAGTATCGACCAAATTTATGCAATCTTTTTTATGCAAAAAACAATATAAATTTTTATTTATAATTTTATTCTTATTTTTTATAGTCATTACTTTTGTCTTTCTAATATTTATTGTCATTTTATTATTTATGGCCCATTTATTTATCTCATTAATGTCCATTTGTAATCCGTTATATGCTTTCAATTGATCTCTGTCACTTGTGAGAATTAGGACATCATCAGCGTATAAATATATATTAGAAAAGGATATACAGTTGTTTATAGAGTTAATATATAAATTAAACAATAAAGGTCCCAAATTGGAACCCTGCGGGACCCCAGATCTAATGTTGTACGTCTTGCTTACATAGTTTTGAATTTTTATTTTCATTTTTCTATTTTGTAGATAATTCTTTATTAGATTATGAATTTTACCTCGAATGCCAATGATTTGCAATTTTTCCAATAATAAATCATGATTTATACTGTCGAAGGCCTTACTGAAATCTATGAAGGCAATATATATAATTTTTCCATTATTGAGTTCATTATTAATATTTTCACAAAGGTTTTTTAGTAGAATTCCAGTGCTTTTTTTTGGTTGGTATGCGTATTGATTACAATTTAATAGTTTTTTTGCATTAATGTAATTGTAGATCATTTTATGTAAATAACTCGAATATTTTTGATATGTTCGAGAGTAAAGATATGGGTCTATAGTTTTCAAAATTACAATAGTTTTTTATGTTGCCACCTTTATAAATCGGAATAATATATGCAACCTTCCAAAAGATTCACCCGGCCATCTCTAATGAATGGGTACCGCTTGCTTTCCCGGGGGTTTAAAAAGGATGGCGGGCATCTTGCTGACCATCCGACCTCGACTTAAAGTCTCGTTGTTCAGGAAAGGTTTTACTTGCAGCGATATCGGATCGCAGTGGGATATTTAAAACTCCTTTTTTAATATGTTAATGGTAGAAATATCTGTGAAAGGTTTATGGAATTATTAAATCGATAGCCCTGATTCGGTCTTGAGAAAATCTCATGTTAATCAAGGGACTTCAGTGATTTCATTATATTATTTTATGAATGCATAGACGGACGAAAGAACAGACTGACAACCAATAATTAGGAGATTTTTACAAATTTTTAACAGCAAGCTCTCCTAAAATAAACTAAGTTCAAAATGAACATCAGTAATATAAGATACAAATTCACGAGTAAAATATTAAAACAGGTAATGTTTATAAATACACTCACTTCCAAAAGTTACAAAAGCACGGAGAGGAAAAATGTTAATTTCCGTAAGAGATCTGAATTAAAGAAGCTGAAATTTGCTGCAAATTATATAAGTAACAGCCAATCACGGTTTCGCGTCGAGAAATATGCAAAACAGGCAGTCGTATAAGAAGCCGGCATTGTGAAGGGTTACAGAAGTTGCATGTAAGTGCTGAAGAAAGATGTTTAGAACGTTCGTACGATTTGTTTTCAAGCTAGACGTGTTTCTATGGCTTCCAGAAGACGAATGGAAGATTCTGAGCTCTGGCGGGTTGTCGGACGCATTGAAGCAGGACAGTCTGTAATAGATGTTGCTCGTTTCTTCGGCGTTCATCATTCCGTCATTTCACGATTATGGAAACAATTCCAAACCAGCCAAACAGTTGTCCGAAGACCTGGAGCCGGTCGTCCAAGGGTTACGAACCCCGCGGAAGATCGATATATTGCTGTTGTAGCCAAGCGGAATCAAAGATCGACCTCCACACGTGTGACATCTATGGTTGTAGCGGCCACTACTGTTCGTCAAAGGATACACATGAATGGTCTGTACGCCCGGGTACCACGAGTTTGTGTTCCTTTATCCGTTCAATCCAGAGGGGCACGATTACAGTGGTTCCCCCAGCATGTGAATTGGACTATGTCTGATTGGGGTAACGCTATGTTCACAGATGAGTCCAGATTTGCCCTGCAACCCGATGATAAGCGTGTAAGGGTCTGGAGGGAACAAGGCACACGCAATCGGCCCCAGAACGCATTCTGCGATGGAAGCATCATGGTCTGGGCAGGGATTTCATTGGGATATCGCACCGACCTGCACATCTACAGGCGAGGTTCTGTGACGGCTGTACGGTGTCAAGATGAAGTACAGTCCCATTGTGAAAATGTACGCTGCAGCAGTTGGTCCTTCTTTCGTTTTAATGGACGATAATGCGCGTCCCCATAGAGCTGCCATCGTTGACGACTTCTGGAGAGTGAGGGGATTACGCATATGGAGTGGCCGGCTTACTCGCCGGACCTTAATCCAATTGAAAATCTTTGGGATGCCCTCGGCCATGTTGCATGTCGACGTTTCCCACCTCCAGCCACTCTCAGAGCTTTAGAAATGACCCTACAGGAGGAATGGCGATTACTGAACTCTGTGGTGGTTGATCACCTCGTAATAAGCATGATCACACGCTGCAAACTTTGTCTGCAGGTGAGGGGTGCTCACATACCATATTAATGTCGGTTTTTATTGTTTGTTTTGAATTTAAACATCATTTTGTTAATGACGCAAATCTGACGTTATCTTTTAATTTATGAAAATTCAATATTTTGTTTATCTCTGTATGTAATTCTTTGTTTTGTTTCATGAATAAACATAGAGCTACTTATTTGCAGCATTTCATGTCAATCAAAGCAGTACTTGTCCATTTTTTCGCATTTTACCGCTCCATGCTTAACTTTTGGAAGTGAGTGTATATCCAAATACGAAAGAAGTGAAAACATCCTAATTTTTGAAAGAATTAGAGCTAACCTAAATTTGTTCAACTCCACAATTCAGACGTTGA
Source organism: Thereuonema tuberculata (assembly GCA_023159025.1). Classification (NCBI taxonomy): domain Eukaryota; kingdom Metazoa; phylum Arthropoda; class Chilopoda; order Scutigeromorpha; family Scutigeridae; genus Thereuonema; species Thereuonema tuberculata. Next base: position 45,216,272 of record JAFIDM010000007.1, read on the forward strand.
TGTTGTTATTTCTTTCATGAAATTCTCTTATATTTTACTTCATCAAATGATAACAAATGTAGTTTCCAACAGCCTGTGAATAGTCTCTTGCCTTTAAGGAAGCTCGGCTCAATGACAGGTGTTGTTCGCACCTAACAAGTGGAATCAATACACTTCTGCGACGCCCAAAGCAATTTCGCTTTCTCTACTCGAAAAGAACTTTTTTTCTTTCTTTCTTTTTTTTTTGTCTGACGAAACCAAGAAAGATAAGAGATTAAAAAGAAAGTTGCAAAAGTGTGTTGGGTGAGATTGAGTTGGTCCGTTTAACATCTTTCTTCTTCCTTCTCTTGTTTGTCTACTTTTTCCTTCGCACATAAATCAAACTCTCGAAAGGAATTTGTTCACAAGTTCGATGACCAAATCCACTCCTCATTCAACCTGAAACATCTACAGCGAATCTTTAAAAGACATCTTCATTCAAGTGAATAATTTCAATCACTATTCGAATGATATATGTTGATAAATTCACATCGTAAAAACTATAACTTAAACTCAATAAACTAAAGATATAGAGAATTTTTTCCTTTTTTTTTTTTACAGTGAATTGGAGCGTATATAGTGCAATTAAGAAACTAAAAGTAAAAATAGAATCAATATTTTTCAAATGGAAAGAAAATATTGTAAAAAGTTGATACCGGAATAAAACGGTAAATAATCGTGTTTTCTTGTTAAAATTATGGCTAATAAAATAAAATAAAATAAAATTCCATCTAACTCCCAAGATTCAAAGATAAACTTTCAAAGAACGCCATTTACTAGATTTTCTTCGGTATTTTACGATATTTTAATGTAAAACAATTTATAGTGATTTGATTATAAAATTCTCACAAATGCAACTAACTTATTTGTTACATTCATTTAGCCTAATGTAAACTCTTCATAATAATTTCCTATTTCAAATATACTAATGCAACATTTTAACCCCAAAAGTTCATAGTAAGACCACGCATTTCCAGATTACAGACCAAAATAATAATGCTTACATACATATATAAGATGGAGTTTATAAAATAAATTGGGGTCAAAACTTAATTATTATTTTTTAATTTAAAAATAAACTTTAAGCCACGAAGTTGTATTTTTTTTTTTTTTGGAGTCGCGTATCCCCGCATATTGTCCTGATATTGTACTTAGTATTTAGTTCAGTATTACAAACGAATTAAATTAATTAATTAAACTTTTATTGATAGTACTAAATTATATCATTTAATAATGGTGATAATTTTACTGGATCTGTTCCTGGTTTAGAAAAATTGAAACAAGTTTTTATCCAAATTATGTGTGCTGTATGAAACATATTAGTAATAGAACTATAAAACAAAAAGACGTTTTACATTGAAGTCTGATTTATATTGATTCGGAATAATAGGAGAGGGGGAATAATTTTCTTATACAAAATATTCCCCTTCTCTTTATCATGCCAATTTCTGTTCCCTCGGGAAGGACATAATAATCACCTTCACAAGATGAAAATCGTATTCATCTGAAGGACATAGGATAGATTCACATAAAATATTCAATCTTCAAAACTAATAAACGCGTTCTGAATTTGGGAAAGAGTTGAGGTTAGTTAAAGTTTATTTAAGTGAAGAGAGTTTAAATTTCAAACAAAGTAAAAAAAAAAAAATATCGTGAAGAAGATATCTTAAGAAGTCGCAAGATCCATTTAATGTACTTTGTTACCCTCTTTCTTCGTGAAGATTGCAGAATTGTGTTTGCAAAGAACTGGGAAATTTACTAAAATGAGAAGTTTCAGGAATGAATAAAACCGCAAAAACCTGACTGCAACGAACAGTCGTGACGGATCAACTCTTTCCTCTTCTCAAGTGATTCGTGTAAACTAGACAATTTCTGTGCTTTCCGAGAAAAACGTGCAAAATACTGCTTATAAAATGCTGCAAAATTGTACGAAGTCGTTCCAAAGGGCAAACGCATAAATCCTGTCGTTTCATCAGTTTAAAGAGAAGAAACAAATGGATAGGAACGTTAAAGTTATCATCAATGGATAGGATTAAAGCAACAATGCCAGTTAACTGCAGCGATCAAGACGAAGGCCTGCCGTGTGGTTCGAATCCCGAGCCTTCTTTCTTATGTATGAGTTACTTTTGCTTTTATAGACTATGTTCTCAATTCCGTATCTTGTTCCTGGCGCAGCTGAGCCTCTGTCTCTTTTGCACTATTAAACATCGCGCACTGAAATATGTGAACAATCAAAGAAACATCCGCCAAACAACAGAAATACACTGTTGCGAGTAGACTATGAACTTATACGAAGGTTGGTCATCATTCAAGCCTAGAAACTTTAATTTCGACTTCCTATTGGAGATGAGTCCAGTTTAATAAATAAATATTGTCGCAGCTTGATTTCAGTTTCCCTTCCCTGCAGAGCAGTAAAATTTTAAAATAAAGATTCAAAAGAATTAATTTCTCTGTAACCTTAAATAACAGTATTAAATGGATTAATGAAAGTAATAACTATCAAATGTAAAGCAATTTTGAAATAGCAAATATTAAAAAACTACCATCTACCATTATGTTGCAATTTTACTAAATAAGGAACAAGCAATTAATTTATTAAATAAATAAATAAATAAATAAAATATCTTTCAACATTTTCTGTGAGTAGATGACTGATCTCGATTTATTCAATTTAATTATATTTAGAAAAGTTTCAACAAAAATATGTAAGATTAAATAAACAGAAAATAGCACAATCTGTTCAACGAAGAAAATGGTTATTTTTACAACTTCTGTTTGGAACAATCTGCCCATTGAACTCGATGAATTTAATAACCGTAACTCCATTGTAGTATAGGCAAATTAAAAGGGCCATTTTTACTTAAAGTTTAAGCCATTATATCTTTCTGCAGCCTGAATCAATAACAAGCTATTATATAGTCCAACAGACGGATCTTGACGATCTCGTATTTTCGGGATTTCACGTAATTTACGCGAGAATAGCCTCTATCCATGTCTTCTCACAAAATGGCGAAGTGAATTGAAATATTTAAATGAATTATAATATGGGGAAATGCATGAGACTTTTACTACAATTTAATATAGTATTCAAAAATTGAAAACAGTCAATAAACAAGCAATAAATTCATTAGGTAGCATTTTTTCCTAGTGACAGACATTCAAAATACTAAATTCCTTGAGCCCTGCTGAAGAGGCTAATGGCCAGATCTCGTGTTTTCCGTAATTCTCACGCAAACGAGATCGTCAACATCCATCTGTTAGACTGTACATAAAATATTCAAATTGTCTTATATTGTCAATAACTGATTAGAGTTAGCGTATTTGCCCTCCGTAATCAAGCAAGTTTCTAAGGACTACTTTATTTTCAAGCCTTAACTTTTCAGAAAACTGAAATATACGTTTTTATTACAATTTATTATATTGTAAAACAACCAATTGTCGTGAGATTTTGCGTTGATTTTTTTATTGTTCATAGAAGCGTTAACTTTTGATAAATTACCCAATCTTTATAAAACATTCTTTACCGATTAACCGATCATTACCCTTGTAAATATCCTTTATATTCACGTGTTTTTTCCTTCCTATTTACTGAGAATGAAATAATAACCAGTTAGATTTTAATTGCGAAGTGTTACAGTGATAGAAAGAAAATCTGCAATGTTTGCATTGCATTCCGTTTTTATTTAGTTCAATGGCATCACAACATTAGAATGATCCAAAAACAGCTTTCGAACCATTCTTTAGTCAAGGAAGATTAGAAAATAATGTACCATTTTGCTTTCTTTTCTTTTTTTTTTGGCGGACAGCATAGAAGGACTTTATTATTTCTTTTCTACGTACGTAGTTTTATTCTGTCCACAATTAAAAATAAAACTAGTGACTTTGTAAAATCCTGTGCAAACAAGGGGTGTTTATTTCCGCTCTTTAAGCTGGTGACTTTAAATTAGAATGGCTAAAAGTTAATTCTAATTAATCCAAGATCGAGTGGGAGTTAAACTGTTGGGAGGGGGAGGTTAAGCCCAGTTCTTTAAACTTTAAGAAGTCGTTGCATTTACTTCTTCTCGTCTCTTTTCTTTAACTTAAGATCTCTCAAGTGGAGCCGCCGCCATTTTCTCTTAATCTTATTACAGCCACCTTCGAGACAAGGAACCATTCGCCGAAATTAATTAGCCAACAGAGCATTCCAGAATGCCTTCTCAATTTGGCATCTTCATCCGACACTAAGTTCCGTCGAGACAAGATTATCGTCCGGGTTTTCTTAAGTAATTAGAAATGCAAATGAATGCGGAAAAAAAAA
>JAFIDM010000007.1:45236074-45334411 GCA_023159025.1 Thereuonema tuberculata
TTTTTTTGGTTGAACAGATAGGTTTATAACGGTTTTTTTTTTTTTTTGGTTGAACAGATTTAACATTTTTTTTTCTTCAATTTATTTGCGTCCTCCTCTTCATTTTAGAAAAAATGGTCACCTTAAAATTTGGAATCGATGAATTACAATGCTTGAAACAACTTCTTTATATTTATAAACTTGTACTGCCTATAAAATATTTAAAAGTAACAATTTTTCATGGAATCGTACGTTTTTGAAATTTAAAAGATTCGAAGAGATTTACCTGACAACTGTCAAAATGATGTCATTTGTTAACGGCACTCATTTCACAGAAACGACAATGAATATAATATAATGAATATATATATATATATATATATATATATATATATATATATATATATTTGGTGACCCTATCGAATCAAGATAACCTAACCTTCATTGTCAACATAATTGAATATCCCACAAATCTACAACCACAAACTTCCAAAAAGCATTAAAAAAGAAAACTGAATGACATCACACAATAACGACAATTAACAATCAGAAGATTATAATGTCGACAAGTAAATCTTACTGAAAAGCAGGGGGCGTATATAGAGTGAGAGTGGATGGACCCCTAATGTTTAACTGGATGGTAGTGTAGGGGACCTCCCCCCTCCTTCTGAAATTGTGAAGTCTTTTGTTTTTAGATCGGCTATCTAACTTGACTTCCTCACGGAGTTACATATGAAGTACGATAGGCGTCAAAATGCATTTACCATGAGTAAGATTTTTATCTTTTAACATGCACGCAATCTAAAATCTCTTATCAAAAGAGATTCATTTATATTTTCTCGTGATAAATCGAAACAAATAAATGACGATGTTGATAAAAAGGAACCAATCAAAGGTGTATAATGTAAATGAAAAATATACATTTAATTGAGAACATACATTTCTCATCACGACTTGAAAAGTTTTATCTCGCTACGTCATTCGATATAACATGTTAGAACCTGTTCGCTGAATATAACGGTAAATTGTTCTTTTCCATTGAGTTGGGAAGAGAATGATTCAACTTGACAGATGAAATCATGGATGTTTCGTATTTCACACTTCTTCACATACTTTCTCTTCAATTTCACTGAAAATTATTGAACTTTTTTTATTTTGATTTTTTTTACGTTTCAAAACAACTTCAATAAATCAATAAATAAATGATTTCTTTGGTTACTTCTTAGGAGACGTTAAAGTATTATATTTTTTTCTTCCCTTTAGTTCGAAGAAAATATATTTTATTTAAAGCTCATTTATAATTGTTCTGATATTCTAGATCAACGATTTCAAAACTCTTTGGTCCTGCGATTCCCTTGCTCGTTTTGATAGAGCAGCAAATCCCCCACTCCCGTTGTATTAAAAAAAAAAAAAAGAAATGAATAGAATGAAGGATTAATTTATTTTATTTTTCAAAATTTCATCTCAGTCTCCTTAAACATTGACTTATTCATACTAAAGCCTATTTCATGTCAATTCCCTTTTCTTCTTGCAACAGATGTCTTCACGATGCCAGTGTAACTCGATTGTAAATGTGAAACATATTTCTGCTTTAAATTCTCACATATTTTTAAATTTTAGCGTATGTTTAAAAATTCTTATTTTTGTTCTCTTCAATTTTTTTTAAAAGAGCTTCTTTAAAAAGAGAAATAGGGACCAAATGAAAAGTTAATTACAATTTATTTTCAAGGTTGATTTAATTAGTGGGAGTGACGTAATATAAAAATGTCCCGAGTGTTTCCTGATTAGGTCCGAAGATAATTAAAAAGAAAAAAAAAAAAAGGAAATATTTTGTTGCTAAGTACTATTATTTTTTTTTCTCATTTTATAAATTTGGGTCAAATACAATAAAGTAATTTTTAATTTAAAGAATATGAATTTAATAAAACAATGTTTTTCCCTTTTTTTTCTTATTTAAATATGATTATTGTATTTTTTAATTTTAATTTCATAATGAAATTTAGTTATAAGTGTCAATGAATTAAATATAGGTCTTTTTTATTATTTTATTTTACTTTAATTTATTTTATAATTGCAAAAAAAAAATTACTATTTGTAATAATGGCTCTGTGAAGTTTCCTCAAATGTCCGCTAGTTGCGAAACAGTGCATTTAAAACGAGAAACAGTCCGAAGGCCTGGAACATTGAAAGAAATATGATCACAGAAAATAATCACATGAATGTCTTTAAGAACCCTTTTAAGAAAGCTTTTTGTTTTCTAATTCTTTTCATTTTAAATTTTATTGTAGATCATTCAGGTTGATAAAAAATTCCTTTTTCAGCCATGTGGTTCTCGTTTTCCATTCATCTCCCCTCCATCATGGAATAATGATCATCTGCCAATGTCATCACAGCTGACGCCAAGCTGAAAAATTCCTATCTACCTTGCATTCCGATTGAATTTATTTACGTGATCTCTTAACAGTAACATCTTGGACTAAAATGGGACAAAATCTAGCGAGTGCTGCGTTTCCATCGGTGGCCCAACAACAACAACAGCAGCCCGACGATGTTCCGTGGCTTCTACGTTACTTGGCTCGGGGTGTTGGAACAGTGGGAGCCCTGTGTGCGTGGGTCTTACTTCTTTCTCTCCTTCTAAAATACTAGTTATAAACTATGCTTACTATCCAATATTTACCTATTAGTTTCTTTTAAATATGAGGTTGTTATTCATTGGATTTTAAAAGCTTGGGAAACGCCACTAATGTGAAGACTTCAGTGGCGTGCCCAAAGGGAGCATGTTGTGCAGTAAACATTTGATAATCATATTACTTTTTTAATTCTTAACAATGTTGTCTTTGTAATAAATGACCTAATCTTTAGATTTTTAAGTAGTTCACTCCTCCACATATGAAAATTTTAGACAATCACTATAAAGATTATATTTCTTTTCTTTTTATACAAATAGAAAGATTGATACCCAATCCCTTCTGTGTTAAATATAGTCATTAACTATATAAATCTATAAAAAATATCCAATCAGTTTAATTTGTGATTTCACAACCTTTGATTCCAAAAATAGTTTAATTCATGAATGTATAAATATCTTATATATCAGACATTTCTCTTTCACAAATATGTAATCGCCACTTAGTAGCAATTAATTAAGTTAAAACTTTAGAACGACAGCTAAAAACCTGTTATCGAACAACTTCGCGTTATTTCGTAAATAGGAAACCTGATAATTCGTCAGGATTTCGTAAAATTTATTTCCCGATAATTTTTTATTATTTAAAATCGAGATTACAAACATTTACAGCCATTCGTAAATAAAAAGGAAGTTCTTTTATTTGTAGTCGTCTTAAGTATTTATTTACAAACGTTTATTTATTAAATATTGAATACTTTTTTTTTACCTCATATATCAATGTTTTTATCCCAGAGATTAGTAAATTATTATTATTTTTTTTTTTTTTTGATGGTTTAGTTTTGTCCATTGCTCATAAATTGCAGCTTCTTTTAGTTTTAAATTGGATTTAAAAAGTATGAACTTCATCTGTTACTGTAAAGAGGGATTATTGATGTGATTTATTATTGTACTGATTACGAAAGCAGGTTATCTGGAAATAGTCTTGTCGAACTTTATGGTATTTGTTGATGTTAGGTTTCATCTTTGTTTAATTAAAATTTTAAAATGTATTTTGATTAATGGTGCCAGAAATCCAATAAACTAATTACCGAAATTTTCTTTTTTTCTTTTGGAAATGTCACTGTTTTTATATTATTAGCGATGAAGCAAACCGTTCCTTCGAATTTCTGTTTATTTATTTGGAAAAACCAAATGTTTATTTTATTTTTATTTTTTGGATAAAACGCCTAGAACTTACTGTAACAAAATCAAATTCTTCTTACAATTGTTGTATTGATTATAATCTGTTTATTTACTTTGTACGTTCGTGATAGTTTGAAGAATTTCCTGTATTTTACAATAGGAAAACTTCCTTATTAGATGAATCAAGATAATTATAAAAATTATATTCTTTTAATAGCATGTAAATTAAAAACATCTTAAAGTTAAGATATGCTGGTGTTGATTTTCCATACGAAATTAGTTTTTTATACAAGAAATTAATACATCGATTATCGATATATTTAATATTTCCGAAACAGAAATGTGTTATTTTTTTTTAAAGAGCTTCAAAAAAAAAATGTTGTTAATGCTAATTCATTAAATTGTGAAATTTTTGGTAGTAGTTAACAATGTAAGTAAATAAAACACTAATTAGAATGAAATACAGTTAAGAAAATATTCCATTTATTGCTAAAAAAATTTAATATTTAATATGAAAGTGTTAAAAACTATATAATTCTTATATTACTGTAGGAATTAGTAATGTTTTAATAATAATCAAAAAAGAATTGCAAATGTTAGGAATTTGTATATTCTAATCGCATGTTTTTTAGGGTCAAATCAAATGAAACCTTGCTGGTGCTTGCTATTTGGATATGCTGTATAATCAGATATACACAGTGTGTTTTAGGAGACATTTTTTTTTTTTTTTTTTTTTTGTGTTACAGTATTACCATGGAGCATCATGCCTCAACACATTTTTTCCATCACTTTCTGGAGAAAGATCAGTGAGCAAAATAATATTGAGACACACTTAATCCATGTGATCAGGCCTCACGCCCCCCTCCCCCCCCTCCACATTAAATTCAGGGCCCAGGTACCAAATGCAGTATCGGACCCCGGGTGTGGCCCCTTCCCATGTTATGTTCAAAATCATAGGTTCTGAGCCAAAAATATCACAAAAACATTTCATATTCTTCCTTTTATACATGGTTATTACCATTATTTTTCTAGAAAATTAATTTAACACTTGTCACTCAAGTCCCCGTAATTCCGAAACTGTTGGATTATTACCATGTTTATAATTCTCTCAACTTTTTGTAAGTAAGTGCGTTTTGTTTATTTCCATTTTTCTTTATTTCATTACACAACGCACGTTAAGCCTCCTCGGAATGACTTGTTGACAACGGAAATGAAGCACTGATTCTTTTCTTTGATTTTTCCTGGCTCACTCGTTGACAGTGACTTTGCAAGCCATCATATATTCTGGCATATATATTTGTAGGTCCGGAGGCGATGGTATGACTAACTTTCTGCACACCGAATACAGCGATGAAATCAGAAACAACCGGCACCGTTCATCTTCGGCCGCCTTCCTTGTGTCCAGCAGTATCCTTCTTGCCTTGCCAAACTTCTTACTTCATTCTTCCAGAATTCGCACACAACATTAAATTTTAAATCTTAATAAAGAATCATTAAATAATGAAAACTATTCTCTCTCTCTCTCTCTCTCTCTCTCTGGTGTAGCTGTGTTTACGACAGGTTTCAGTTGGACGTTCTCCATTTTCTTCTATCCTGCTCATCTTTCTTCATTTGTTCGTATTTTCTTCCCCTTTTAACATCAGGGGACGTCCATTAATTACGTGAGGTGTTTTTTAAAAAATTTGGACCCCCCCTCCCCCTTTGTGAGATTTCAAAAATTTTAACAACCAAAAAAAAAAAAAACGGAAATCTTGCTTTAACAACCAAAATAAAAAACAAAACAAAACGGAAATCTTGCTTTAACAACCAAAATAAAAAAAACAAAACGAAAATCTTGCTTTAACAACCAAAAAAAAAACGGAAATCTTGCTACGATATATATTTTCTCTGAATAAAAAGGTTTACGTGAGATTTTCGTTGACACCCCCCTCCCCCTTGGTGAGATTTTGCCGGACCCCCCCTCCCCCTTTTGACCTCACGTAATTAATGGACGTCCCCTCATCCAGCATTCCAATCCTTCTTCTTCCTCTTCCTCTCTTTCCTTCTACTTTTCCCTCTATTATTTTTTGTTGTAGACAATTTCTTCATAGCACATGTCCTAACCAAGATGCTTTTCTCTTAATGACACACAATTTAACAGAAAATAGTGAATCATAAAATATGGGGTATGATTCTAATTAGTGACATAGGACAGTGATTGGCATGTTACCGCCATAGGAAATAGCTAAACTCTAGTTTATGAGAATAAAAATTAAAAAAAAATTCTCATGGGAACATACAGATGAAAATTTAAACCTTAGAAATCAGGTGATAGCATGAAAATTAAAATACAAAATAATCGGATTTATGGATACAAATAATGATTTCTTTTACAATAAACAACTATATACAGTACAAAACAAGAGACAAGAGGACAATATGAAACAAAAAAAAAAAGCTAAAATGTGGGTTGAGAGTGGCAAGTGTGTCACGAAAGCAAAAAAGAAATAAAAATTAAAATAAAACCGTGACATTACCAACATTTAGATTTCCAGCTATAGAAATGAAGTTTAGAAAAAAAACATTCGCTCCATGCCAACATTGTACTGAAGAATAGCTCTATGCAGATGGGTAAAGCAGAAAAATAGTTTATATAAAATGTAGACTTTTATTTAAAAAAAGTCTAGAAGTTCATATATATATAAAGAAATATATATATTTTTTACTGTTAAAACCTCAGCCGGTGCTAAGGGATCAGACCTTGTAGGCTGTGCGTATGATCAAGAAAAAAAGACACATAGCTACAAGTTTTCAGGAAGCATTGAGAAATTTGAATAGGATCCGTCTAGTTTATATCTCAGATCTATCAGCATGTTAACTCGTGTCTCTTGGTAATTATTTTAAAAGCAGAACATTAATTTTGGATGGCAGTGTGCAAGTTTCTGCACAACAATACTTCCAGGTATAGTGTGCTTATTGTCTACGAGATTCCACAATCTGGTTCCGTAGTGGAATTAGTGGCTTATTAGCTGTGAAAACTTTTAACGTATACTGTTATTTAGTTGTGATAATGCCGACATCAGTTGATGCTGACTGCAATAGTTGGCAAAATTCAACACTTTTAAGACATATGGCACAACTCAGAAGAATGCTGCTAATAGATGCACTTGACTTTACCTAATAATCAGTGATTAATAAATTGTGAAATAATAACTTACAACTAAATTATATTTGCTTATTACAATTTCGTTTTGTGAAATTACTATTGTTATTTTTTTTTATTTGGAGAAAACCACTTGTGGTGTAAATTCCAAATCACATTCATGCCGTAAAGTTTGATTTCAAACCCTCGGCGATCTTAAAGATATTTCTTTTACCTGTCCCTCGTCTATTCATAAACTTAAAACTTGGCTGCTTAGACCTGCTTCAGCATTCCTCCCTGAACTAAATAATTCTGACTTCCTCATAGATGCCGTGATTGCATAAGGGAACTGTTATTTGTTATTAATTTTCAGTAAAACACCAGTCCGCGAGCAACAGCAGGAAATGATCGTTCTTGCATCAGATTAAAAGAAAATTGTAAAACTTTTAATTACCAAACTAATTTCTAATCACTTTATTGCCTTAAATCTTTTACTGAATTCTCTTATAGAATTTCTTCTGTAATTTTCAATTTTTCAAATCTAAGCATTCCAGCTCAGATCTGTTTTGAGATGTTCTCTTGTCACCTGATTTAACTTAGTTGATCTCAAACTCACATACTTTGTCATCAATTGGTTATTAAAAATGAATTCAATTCTCTTTCTCTCCTTAATTCCTTTTGGTGAATTAGGAATTTTTTTCTTTACTTCTTTGACACGTCCCAGAAGTGTCAAGAGTTTCAGATTTTTTAAGAAAATTCTAGCTTTTACAAACCTCAACAAAGGAATTAAGAAAGTGAATAGGAAATTAACTTGTGAATAAAGACTTAATGATGAATCCAGGAGATCACTAAAAGATTTTAATTGCCGTTTATTAAAACTAATTTTTACTTGGGCTATGTCCTTAGCTAATAGTTATGTTTTAATATCTATTATTTTTGTAATAGAAAGTAGGGAAAGTTCTAGAATTGGTGAACTGGAATTTCATAATTACTATCCTTAGATTTGACATTCACGATGTGATCAAGTTGATAGTGTTCAAAAAGTAGAATTTTGAAAAAATGGAATATGGATTTCGTTTGATAGAAGTTAAAACAGGTTGAGAATCCTACCAGGTCTACCGGCTTAAATCCGCTGTTTTTTAGGTAATAAAAACACGATTTTTCAATAGAAAATGAAAAAATGGTTTATTCAAAGTACTGGCCCTCGCTAACTACATATTTATCCCATCTCTTGGGCAATTTGTGGATACCTTGCCAAAAAAAATTCCCTCCCTTTTGAGGCAAACCACGTAACAAGTCATTTTCGGACGTCTTCATAGGAATTGAATTGTTCCTCAGCAAGTGAGTGGCCCATCAACGAAAACAAGTGGTATTCAGAAGGTGCCAGGTCTGATGAGTTAGCAACATGGGGTAGCAGCTCCCAATTGAGTGCCTCCAAGTAGTTGCGGACCATTGTTGACGTGATTGTCATGGAGAACAATCAGCTTGTCATGTCTTTTCTGATATTCCGGCCTTTTTTCACAAAGAGCACGGTTCAATTTTGTGCCTAACTTGTACACATTTAGAGAATGATTTTAGCAGAGTACTTAAATAAAATAGCAGATGAAATTAAACAAATAGGTGTAGGCGGATGTAAAAATTGTTTTGTTTCCGATCCTATCCTAGCAAGAAATGCTGTCAATTAAAGGTAATAGTTCAATGAGCATAAACGAGTAAACTAGAATTAAATACTTTTAATTCTTTGATTAAATGCTATATATTAGTTACACATATATTTCTTCTTCCTAGAAATGGTTTAATACTATTTTACAATTAACGTAATCGCCTTAGCTTAAAGTCTCTCTTAATGTGATAATGCCTTTCACTGCATGAGAATCGATGTACTATACGATTATTAAGTATTCTTGTAAAACTAGTAAAACAGTATTCACGAAGTAAATGTCTTCACTTGTCTTTAATAGTTAAATTGTCTATTGGTATCTTCCTGAGAACTTTAACTATAGCTTCGTTGTTCGTGAATGTCCTGTGTATCAACAAATGTGTCCTGTGTATCAACAAGGAAAAAGTACTTACTTGCAGACTTCAATGCAATGTCTAAATATGACCTTACTTTGCATAAATAAACATTGGATCTCAGCATTGGGAATAATCTTTGGAATATCCTGTATCACTTACAAAATGGCGTCGTTCTAGTCGCTGCACATCGAATGATATTACGTCACTACTAATACGCTGAAACAGAGCATACATTATGATTAATAAATTTATATCAATAAATCCTTCTTATTAATCATAGTTTAAATCAACACATAATGTTCACACATTCGATATAAAACCTGTCTCCAAATAAACTGTTCAGAGAATTGTATTTCACTTGAATATCGCCATCTTTTATTCCAACGGCTTTCTGCTCTTTCTCTTTGCTGCTTCTCTTTGGTTTTACAGAATTCAACTTGTTTAATCACGTGCGTCAACTGTGTGATGCGTGAAGCGATTGTTTTCGATGACTTCTGGTGACTGTTTTTTACAATGGCTGTATTTCCATTGTTTCCATTGTAAGTTAAATTCTGCTTTAAAAAAGATGTTCCATGATTTTCTTCATGGCGGAAATTGCACTATAGTTCATTAGGTAAGTCTCTTTTGATTTGAACTACAAATTTGATCAGTTGTTGGTGGTAGCGATGGGCATTGACAGTTTCCCCTGGTTTCAGCAACTCATAGTAGACGACATCCTCCTGATCAACCAAACGCACAGCATCGTCTTCCGTCCGAAACGATTGGGTCTTGCGGACAATGTTGATGGTTGGCCAGGGTCAACCCGCGATTTTTTGTGTTTAGGATTCTCGAAATAGATCCACTTTTCATCTCCAGTAATGATCCGATGCAGAAAGGACTTTCTTTTTGTCTGACAAGCAAAATTTCGCATGTGTTTTGGCGTCGCTCCATCTGCCGATCGGTCATTTCGTGCAGGACCCATTTTCCATCTTTTGGACCTTTCCCATGGCACGTGGGCGATCGGAAATGGTTTGTTGAGCAACTCCCAATTGCTCAGCAAGCATTTTTTGCGATTGCGTGTCATCGTCGTCCAATAGGGCTTGCAGTTCACTGTCCTCAAATTTCTTAGGCCGATTTTCACACTCCTTGTCAGTAACATCGAAATTGCCGTCTTTGAACTGACGAAACAAGTCTCTGCACATTGTTTCCGATAGAGCACGGTTGTCGTAGGCCTCCACAAACATTCGGTGCGATTCGACCGCCTATTTCTTGAGATTGAAGCAGAAAAGCAGAGCTCCCAGCATATGCTCCTTTTTTGGCACAAAACTCGACATGATTAACACAGGAAAAAATTAATTTCCTCTTTGTAATTGCTGTTGTTGTGCACTGCTTATTGTTGCCAGATGTCAAACGCATGAAACTAACAATACGGCGGTTCGATAGTCGTTTCATAGGACCACTTAGGCCATCTAAGAGCAAACAGCGGATTCAAGCCGATAGACCTGGTATATCCGAAATTCCAAAATCTGAAAACTTTTTTTTTTTTTTTGAGTGCTGACATGACTCACTACTATTTGGCTCTTAGTTAATTTGACTCCATTTTATTGTCAACAGCCGTCATAGCAACACCTTCATGTGTACATATGTGCATTACTTACCAAGTATTGTTTTTTGTGTAATATGACTAGTATCATTACCTGTATCTGTACATCTACAAGATTACTAAAAAATTATATAAAACTACCTGCAGGGTTTATGTTTAACCTCTATTATGAAATGTATATCGTATTTAGGCTTAGGTCCCATGCCAAAGCTGTTCCATTTTATAGATGCAAATATATAAACACTGTAAAAGCACTTATTTTTGCGAATTTCACGAGCCCGTCGTAATCGCGAATTACTTTTTTTCGGTTCTGTTCATATAAAATTCGTGAAATTTTTAGCTCGCGAAATCACCGATATCTTCATTTTGCGAAAATAAGTGCTTTTACAGTATTCCAAAATCCGAAACACTTCCGGTCCCAAGCATTTCGGATAAAGGATTCTCAATGTCTAGTATGATATTCTTATACATCCTAATATTGTATAATTAGGTTTCAAGGGTTCAACAAAATAGAAATGCTACTGATGTTGTTGATTGAAAAATCAAACTTCAATGAAATAAGTTACTGCCGAGCATTTTTTTTTTTTTTTTTTTTTTTTAGTGTATTTTTAAATGAGTAATAGAAAGCAATGGAAGATATTTGAGTTAAACATTGGCAATTTCAATTTACTCAATAGACCATTTGCTTTTACTTTTTTCACATTTTGACATTACCTGGAAAAAGTTAAATATGTAAACTTGTGCATTAATTAACTACCGGTATTAATAGTTGAATTGTGGCCAATGCACTTTACAATTAAACTACAAACTTATATACATTTTAAAAACAAGTACTTTCAAAGTGGTCTAGACTTCTTTGTCAAGCAGATGATAACGAAAGTAGATTAAGAAGATCAGTAGGGAATGTGAAATGGGAGGAACCATTATTTTGGGGTAACAAGCAAGAGGTCCTTAATAGTTAAAAGTTAATATCAATTAAATTCAGTGAAAATAAAAATACTCACTATTCTGTTTTCAAGTAATGATAGTCTCAAATGTTCCAGTTTTCATAATTTTGTTTCCAAACCTTTTTTATTCTTAATTTTTTAAGCCTTTCCATTGCAAATTCAGGATTGATTAGAGAACTTTCAGTTCTTCAGTTGTTTTATATGCATGTAACTACATTCTGATAAAATAATCCTTTTGAGGTAATTTTTCAAGAAAAAAAAGAAAAACTTTATAAGGGTTTCACCGTATTGATCTATGCAAATTTTTATTGCCTGATTTTTAGCTTACCTGTATATTCTTTTTTTTTTTTTTGCAAATTTTTGGGATTTAAGCTGTTAAAATTCAATATTTTGATAACAAAATTCACCTGTAGAATTAAAGCACTTAATACCAGCCAAAGGACAAGAATTTCTCAGATTAGTCTTAAAATGTGTCTTCCATCTTTTCATTATAACCAGAACATATAGATTTCTTTTGAAATTATTTCTACTGCTTTGCTAATTGATAATGTTTAATTCGTTACCTGTTGGCTCCTTGTATGTCAGAAAATCAGGATTCGAATTAAAATAATTAAAATGTGACGTGTAAACCACTATATTTCATGATTCTAGTTATTTCCTGCTTCAACCCCCATTGATTATAAATTTCAATATTGTACATTTCATTGCTGATCGTACTATAAATAAAAGGTGAAAAACGTTTACTGTGAAGTTTTGTTTTGAATTTTTATTTGTTCCATTTGTACGATAAATTGATATTTTTACTTGGCAAGGTTATAAGTGCATCCATCTAATGTTTCAGTCTAAAAAAAATTCAAGAGATTCTGAAATTTTCAAACAAAACTTGCAATCACCTACATAACACTATCATAAGAAGCACACATGTGGCAGATACAGGAAGTGGTAACAGTTTGACAATTTCCTCAAAAGGCGGTTCCAAAAGTATTATTTTTGTGTTGCTTCCTTATATTTGTAAAATGTTGGTACAGAAATTTCATCAAATTTGCTAAAATCTTTTTTTGTTTTTCTTTTTTTCTGAAAATTTACATTTTGTTTCTTACTGAAAACGTGATATTTTTTTAATCATTGAAAAGATACAGTGAAGTAAAAAATTAATAATACAATTATGATAATAAAAATTATTAATGGTTATAATTACAAAATTCAGATTTCACTTATTACCCAGTTATAGTGGGTTTCCGTTAAATTTGAAATTTCTTTATATACCTTACTTACCATCTGTTTGTGTATATTCTCTATATACCTGTTGACCTCTTTTGTGTCATACAATCACGACTCAAGTACAAAAAATTAAACTAACCAACTCTTTTTACGTAAATTAAAGCGATTGTTTTTATATTAACCTTGTAAATGAAGTAAACAAAAGGGGTAGCCCTTATTTATTTCAGTGTTAAATGAAGAATTTAATAATGTTATTTTATTATGTTTTTGTTTCTGTTCAATTAAATATTTAAATTATTAGTTATTTGAGTTTAAAAATTGTTTAATATGCTATTTCTTAAATTATATAATTTGCCTACTAAAATTGCACTTACTTTGCTTGAATTAAGAGCATAATTAAAACGACGTTTCGGAGTCCCATTTTTTTTCCCGGACCCCCTTATCAAGTTTTAAAAAATCACTTTAAAATTATTCACCCTTATTTGAGGAATATGTTCCCTATCGGGTTTCGTCAGCTAAAAGAGAGTCAGGTGTTTCCTTTCACCCTTTATAACCATGATTGCCCTGGTGGCTATCATTGACAAGTAAATGATTTTGTCGTCTGCTACGAAAACAAAAGCGCTATAAGCCATATTCTAGGACATTTTTTGTCGAAAGGTCCTGGTTGTAACTGTGCATGGGAAAAAATGGGACTCCGAAACGTCGTTTTTTAATTATGCTCTTAATTCAAGCAAAGTAAGTGCAATTTTAGTAGGCAAATTATATTATTAGTTATTTATCTGGAAATAAAACACAATTTCAAGTAGATTTAAATTAATCTATAATTATGGCTTTTATTAACCCATTTCAGATAATAAAATTCTCATAATATTTCACTTGTATTATAGTTTTTCTTCATTTTTTTCATTCTCTTTTTCTGTTTTTTTTTTTTTTTCTTTATTTAATTTTTTTTTAGATCACCCCTTCCCAAAATTA
Source organism: Thereuonema tuberculata (assembly GCA_023159025.1). Lineage (NCBI taxonomy): Eukaryota > Metazoa > Arthropoda > Chilopoda > Scutigeromorpha > Scutigeridae > Thereuonema > Thereuonema tuberculata. Next base: position 45,249,727 of record JAFIDM010000007.1, read on the forward strand.
TGAAGATCCACGTTATTAAAAGCAACATGATTGGTTTCTTTTGTTTTACTTGAGTATATTTTCTTTTCTTTTACAGTGTGCATCATTTTAGGTGTGTGGACATGTATATCTTTTTCAGCTTTTTGTATTGTTGCCGGAATATTTCAAGTGTAAGTATCTTGCTTTTCCCAATTTTAACTGTGCTTTAAAAACTAATTTGTAGTCATTAATAGTTAAAATGTGCTTTTATTATTATTCTCACTATAGTCTCTATTAAAATTTAATAAAAATATACCTGATTATTAATGAACAATTAAAAATTTTGAGATACAGACTTCATTCACAACTTAATTACCTTATTAATCTATAAGCATAAATATCAATGAATTATATTTTATTTACAGGTTAATTACACTTTATTATATTTAAAAATTCATGTATAATTTATTATTTTTAAACATATACTAAATTAAGAATAAAACACACAAGAAGATTAAATTTTAAAAAAAAAACTAAAAACTTCATATTAAGTAAATGACATATCTTGATGAAACTCCTTAAAACATCCATTTAATCGTGATATTTCGTCTTCTCTTTGCGAAAAGACTTCATCTGACCAAAGAGGATAGGAAAACTATGTCCTCTTCCTCTAGAATTCGTATAACATTACAATGTAATACTAATTCCAGAGGAAGAGGAATATAGTTTTCCTATCCTCATTCGTCCGATGAAGTCTTTTCACAAAGAGAAGACGAAATATCACAATAAAATGGATGTTTTAAGGAGCTTTATAGAGATGTGTCATTTATTTAAGATTAAATTAAGTTTCTTTTTTATTTCTTCTTGAATGTTACAGTTCAAAAGCATAGTTGACTGAATATTGAAAGTTGAGAAAACGGTATCATTTACAGTCACATCTCAGGCATTTGAGGACAGTGAATTACCCGAAATATTTGAACCAATCTGTTTTAAGCATGTACATCTTTCATTATTTTCCTTAGTTTCTGTAAAAATATACTATTCCGCTCAGTTTCTAAACTATAAAGAGCATAAACTAAATTTTCACTGTTTATCTACAGTTTGTTGCTGAATGTTTGTTAGTTGGAACCTTCGGTAAACATATTTGTTTTGTTGTGAGTAAATCCATGAAAGTCAATTAGTTCTGACATTTTTTTTCCCCCTTCAGTTTGGCCATCAACAATTATTTTAAAAACATACTCTTCAAGAACATTCCAAGAGCAAAAGAACGTATTCATTTTCAAAATTCATCGATATAGCCTGAATATTTGGATTACATTAATCTAATCACACAAAGCTTATTTTATACAAATTGTGAAGTGTATTGTTTGTTCTAATGACAGAAGAGATCACTTTCATTTTTGTTATCACAAGATTTGTGATATCTCAGAAGAACAACTTGTCAGCAAAGCTCATTGTTCATCAAAGTTCAGCAGAGATCGTCAAAGCTTCAAAGAAAGTGTAAATTTCTGAAATTTATTAAAGATTACCCTTGTGTAATGTGATGCTGAAGTTTCAAAGGACAACATAAATTATTCGAGTTAGAAAGAGACAAATGAGGGACCATGTAACTTTACCGTTTTCAATTGAAACAGTAAATCCTCATTGAAATAGCCAAGGAATTGTTTTTCATTCTAAGACATGCTTTTAAAACTCAGATGATAAAGAGAGCTTTGTAAAGATTGGAGATTTTCTCCGACTATCAAAGAAGTGATTAGTTAACTTTAAAATCCACTCTTATTTCTATAAATTCTAGAGTTGAGCTTTTGAAGACCTTTGCAGACAATTTGTATAAGTTAATTATTGAAGTTGTACAATTTCCTGTTAAGGTTTTCATTGCATTCATTACATTCTTGTGGTTATTTCTGAATGTGGTTGGATTGTTTATTATCTTTTATCAATTCCTCTAAATGTCTTTCTACCCTTTTCACTCTTTAAGCTTAGGTTCCTGATCCTCCAATTCTTCTATTCATTTTTTAGAAAATGCCATTGCTGCTTTAGCTTATGTTGATGCATAAGCTGAAATTTGCAGACTCTCTTTGGGCGACTATTCATATTGCCTATTTTATATTTTGAGAGGTTTTATTGTCATTTTGAAGTTTTCAGCAGAAACAATCCGTAAAACCTGTAACTTTATCAAAGAATAATAAATAATATTCATTACTACTCACGTTAAACATACTGAAATCAAAATAGGAAGAAAGCATATTTTTAATTCATTAATTTACTAAGAAGTATTAAGGTTGTTAATTAGGTAATGCTCTAAATATTTAAACTTTTTAAAAAATATCTTGATCATTACCTAATTAACTTCTAATTACCACACTTCTAAGTAAGTTATATGTTATGAACTGTAAACTTCCTTGCATCATTGAAATCCTTATTTTTTAGGCTTCTATACAGAGCGTGGCTCATAGCAGGACAAGCCTTTATATCCCTGACCTATCTGTCTGTTCATCATGAGAAATTCATATCGCAGGAATGACGTATACTAGACATGATCTATACCTCATTAAGAAGTTCTTGCCAAGACTAGCTCAAAGCAGTTGAGAACCCATATCTAGCTTGTGTGATTCTCAAGTTATAGGTCTCAGAATTTATAATCTTAATTTATAAATTTTATTAAAATCTGGAATATAATAAAATTATTTCTTATATTTTTTTTTTTTTATATTGACTTCAACTAGAATTATATAATAATTATCAATAGTTATATGAAGTCAATTTTCCTTTTCTCTTGAAAAAATCTCACAATGATTGGTCTGTTTTTATTATAATGGTATCTCCCAAATCCCCCCTTCCCCCTCTGTGGTTCCTTCATATGCTTATCTTGGTATTTTGCAAATACATCCTCATATTATCGATCATCAAATGCAACAGAAAAAATATGACGTAGATTGTAACAAGAACAATTAGCACAAATATTGTCAGTTATGCTAGCATTCCTCATTCCAAATCTAATAGCAGATTCCAGTGTTATAAGAAAAAAAATTAAAAAATTGCAAATTATTCTTTTTTGAGTTTGTTTAACAAAATTGTTGTAGTTGTGTAAATTGTGAGATTAAGTTAATTTGTTTTTTTTTGTTTGTTTTTAGCTTAACAGGATTCGTCGTGATGATCGTGGAAGCCCCTTGCTGCTGCCTATTTATTGATAATGTTCAGAAACTCAGTTCTTGGGCAGATACAAAACCTTATTGGCAAAAGGGTGTATTTTATCTAATGTAAGTAAATTTTATTTCCTCTATGATGTTTTGATTTAGATGTTAGTATATAATTTTTGCTAACAATGATTCATTTTAATTGATATGAATCATTAAATCATCCACTTTTACATTTTAAAAGCTATTTGGATTGTCATTTTGGAGATCAACATATTTTTCTGCTTGTAAGTTTGATTGCTTCTTATCGAGGCCTTAAATTTTTCCAAATAATTTTAGTTATAACATGCCATTCTTCTAGGGTGCAATTCTGTTTTAGGGTATTAGAAATGGGACTTCTCCAGATTAACCCTTCAGTTTATGTAGAATATGTTTGCGAGATAAAGAGGTCACCTCATATGTTTGAATAAATTGTAAATAGATTTTGTTCATTGAACTGTGGGGAAAGCCCTCCACTGAAGATGTCAGTCCAAATGAAGTATTAAGTATTTATCTTACAACATATGGAATTCACTTGTAATTATAAATCTTTTTAATTGTTGTTTTATCTAATCAAATTAAAACTATAAAGAAAATTGGGTGTTTTAATGTGCATTGGTGGGTCACAAAAAGTATGGCATATTTTAACTGAGTGTCTGTGTGAGCTATTATCAATTGAACTGTGAAAATGTGCATATTTTTTTCTTCATAATTCATTAATATACAGTAAACCCCCGATTATCCGCGGAATTGGATGGCACTGCAACTGCAGATTAGTGAATCCCACAGATAATCCGAAATAGGATGAAAATTGACACAAAAATGCTTTTAACATGTTTTATTTTATTTTACTTTATTTACTCACGTAATTTAGTATAACCTGCCGGCCAAAGCTCCGCCCACAAGGTCGTTCTTTAAATTGTTTGTCTACAATTGTCTTCACTTACTTTGTTAGCCTCTTTTATTGTTTACGTTATTCTAGTTTAATTTTTTTTTTAATTCCGTAATTTATTGTGCAGTAAAAAAAAAATAAAAACAGGAGAGAGAGGTCCGCAGTTAATCCGCAAAGTGGATAATCCACCCGTGGATAATCGAGAGTTTTACTGTATTTTAAATCCCTTCATGTAGGGCCTTCCAATTTTTTATGCTTTATTTTTAAACATCTTTTATACCAATCAGAGTGCTAGTATAGGTTGAAATATGCAATGATTACTATGAATTTTCTTCCTTTTATTTATTTATTTATTTATTTGATACCATCCTTTTACCCATATCTTTGATGGGGGTTTTCTTCATCCTTCCTGCTGTGGGTCTCGTTTCACGAAAAACCACCAATATCATCATAAGACCTCATTGCAACCCCTTCCTTCTTCCTTCATTGCACCTATACTGAATGTTGAATTTGGGTTTGCATACAAACAAAATAGGTACATATTGCAATAATTTTATTATACAGAAATTTTCAGTAATTATTTTTGGAATAAAATGTTTTAGTAACAATAATATCTCTGTATAATATCGCTTTCTGTTCTTTGCCCTCCACAGTCTGCACTTTCTCTTGGTGCCCCCACCCCCATTAGCTTTACTCATATCTTTCTAGCTGGCTCATTATCTGATAATCTTGGCTGATAAATGTTAACAAGCATGATGTTGTTGTCCTTCAGTCCCATTAATAGCAGCTCATGCTGTCCATATGAAAGTGAACATTTTTATTCTTTTTTCTTAATATAAACTTTGTTTTATGAATTTTAGACTAGCACTACCACCGTTCATTATGTGCTGGGCCCTGTCAACGTTCTTTGGTTCAGGATTAATTTTTGCAACAGCTGTGTTGTACGGAATGATGGCTCTTGGAAAGAAGTGAGTAAACATTTCATTATTAAATTGAAACATTTCATTAAATTGATAAATCCAGAACAATAGCCATTAAAAGGGGGGTTACAACAGTGATTTAATGAAAATTTGAGTCTCTTTTCTTTTACAGGTTCCATAGGAATTTCAATGCATTTTTGATCTTAAAGACATTTAATATAAAACCTAATATTTTATTTTTAGATTACTTAATCCATCTCTTTCACCTTTCTGGACATGAAGACATTCTTATTGTTCATTTTCAATTGAATGTCAGTTTCATTTTTTTAAGAATTGTTGTGTCATTCAAACACAGCAGAGTGGTCATTTGACCTGATACCCTGAATCTAGGTACAAAGACAGGAGCTGATTGGACGTTCTTTTTTCTTTATCTTTGTGTATGTTTGTGTTTCAGTTACTTTCCACAACTTGTTCTTGTTAAAGTGATCTCTTCATGGGGCAGCACAGCCTCAGTTCATCTATAAAACATATCCACCATCAAACAAACAAACAAAACAAAAGAATTATAGCTTTAATATCTTTTCATGGAGTTGCCCTTGTTTTCATCATGATATAGTATCTAAGCACAAGTAACTTTATACATAAATATATGTATAATTTTAAGTTGTCCATTGGGAAAACATACAACATACAAAAACTATTCTAAAATTAATTTAAAAGACATTTTTATAAATGTGTCCCCCAGGGTTTCTTGTTCTTTCTTGTCAAGAACCTCTTAACAAGATTTATAATAAATATTATTTATTTGTTCTTGTTGTTTTTTTTTTTATAGGAAACATTAAATTTCCATTCTTTTATCTATTACTTGAAAAACAGGAATCAATAAATTGCACAATCGTTTGCTTTCTTGTCTTGAGCTAGCATCAGTGCGAATCTGGGACAGTTGTTTTGTCCTTCTTGAGGCTCATCAGTTATCACAAATTCCTGTTTATCATAGCTCAAGGCATAAAAAGCAAACAATTGTATATTTCATTGATTCCCATTTTTCATTTTACATTAAATGCATGTTAAACTTTTCTATTAATCTATATTAATGTATTATAACAGAAATATATTTATAACAAACCGAAATGTTCCAAAGAAATGTCATTTTTGTGTCGATCTTTACATTACTTGTCTACAGGCTGTCTGATAATCTCATGTCCCTTCCTTTGCTGAATCCCCCAAGAACAAAATTATACAAAGATTTGCGTAAATGTTTGATTTTTGTTAATAGGCAAACTATTTTCATTTTGATGTAGTGTCTATCCATTGAATTCATCCCTCCAGCTTGTAACTCAAGAATAAGCTGCCATAAAAGATGGAAATTTATCTTTAGGAAGTTTATATTTAATTTTCTTTTTATAGTCATTTGGCTGTTATTCTGTATGTCAGGAAAAACATGATGATTCAATGCAGTGAACAATCTTAGCTTTTAAACTTATCGGTTAAAATGCCCAAGAAACATTTTTCCCCTTCTCTTCAGTCTGTCTTGTACATCCAGGAATACCTTGACAATGTCTTGACAATGGCTTCAATATGAAAGATAGTATTCCTTATTAAAAATCAATAAAAAGCCAGTACAAATCTTATAGACAAGTATTTATTAAGATTTAGGTTTAGCAGTCGGAGAGAAGAGAAAGAGGGGGGTAAAAATAATTGACATAACCATAATTTTATGGTAAATAGCATCCGAAAGCTCTTTTATTCATTTCAAGAGCTAAGAATAAAAGAACATAAAAGAAAATCATATTGGCAACAGGAAATAACCAGTATTAGACAAGAAATACAGTAAATCCATAGTAGCTACTACTTTTTATAAGCTACAAAAATTTTCTTCTGTTTGGCTACTTAAGGTCTAAACTGAATATCATTGAGTCTATCAATAATTTGGCAGTAAATTACACACTGGTTACGAAACAATTCTACTGGAGAAACCGATGACAGAAATCTTGATAGTTGAGATATTTACTATTGAAAATAAAAGATGAAAGGAATAGAAACAAATAATGATTTTACTGAATTAAGTGGTTTGAAAAACTAACAAACAAACAAACAAAAAGCCTTACTTGGAATTACAAACTAGAAGGAAAGAAGAATGAATGAATAGTAACATTTCAGTTATCTTCTGTCCAGCTTTGATAACCAAAGACAACAGTCCCTGGAAATCCTACTCTTTCTTTGCTAACTTAAAAAGGATTAATAAAATATTTGAACTCTTAGTGAAATGCATATTGACGATAAGCATTTATCTATTGGATAGATAGCATCTATTTATTTTTATAATAAAAATTTCAAGAATTTTTGAGATATGGACTAAGTGAAAATCCAGCATAAGATTGTTATGGTCAATGCTATTTCTATAGTTTTTCTCCACAGAATTAGCATTAATAGCTGCCATTTTGAATGATATGGTCTTTGACCTTAGTCTGGTTTTAGACAGATGGGAAATGGGTGGGAATTTGATGGCCATCACCTTTTTCACCTTTTTTTCCATCTTCAGATGAAGTGTTTTAGACAGCCATCAATCTCCCATCAAAACTCGGGGGAAGCTCATTTACCCAGAATCCTTTGCACATTTAAGGAACACTTAAAAAGTCTATTTTAAACAATTAAAAATAATTTTTGAAATATTATAATGCTTTGAATAAATAATATATTGATAAAACAATGTTTTTATTCGAATACTATCTTCTTACTGTCAGCAGGAATGGGAAACAGCTCTTCGTTTATCTGAAGCTACAGGAAAGTTGCCAACTGCCATGTTTCTTATTGTAGACGATAGCCGTACGTAGTTCGATGATCAGTGAATTGTTTTGCAGTCATTCGTAATTGAAATTAAATAGACTACAAATTTTCGGTTAAAAATTGGATGAACTTTGATCCAGCTGTTAGGTTTGGTTCTACATTTCACCACTGTGCCACTACTATTCCATCAAACCATCTATGCAGTCATTAATAAAAAAAAAGTTGCTATAAATCCCTTCCACTAAACAGAGTAATATTCAAGATTCCATATTGTCAGGAAAGTTTGCCATTTTAAGACATTGGAAAGCAGTCACTACTTAATTTATTTTTGTATTGCTATCTGAACTTCTGAGCTGAAATGATCTAAGTCCAATAAATTTTAGAAAACTTTGGAATCGCATGGTTATTGGGCAATCAGTATTTTCTGCAGAATTCACTATCTCCCTCCAAATAACAATTTGAGATTGTTGAAAAAATTAGGCTTAGGAAACAACAAATGAGATTTTCAAGTATGATAGCAGCTATGATATTCTGAAAAGCAAATTATGATATGTCATTGTATAAGTTTTATTGTAACTATTTGTTTTTGCTTTGCTATATTTACCAGTTGTTTTTGTTTCGTTTTTTGAATTTTCATTATATAGAAGTATTAACCCTAAATTGTGTTTGGCACAATCATTTCTTTTGCTACATCTCTTTTAACTTTCTTACAGTGTGTATTGTACAACTTGTAATCTATCTTTAAATGTCTAAAATTGTCATCTAACATTTGTTAAAACCATGTCTTTGTATTCTGTTTTTGCTTTCTATTTACTGTATTTGCAGGTTTTTATTGTGAAAAGGATGTATTTTCTTTTAACAACTACTGTTTGTTTGTTTGTTTTTCTTTTCCTCTCTATATTTATCATCACTGTTGCTAAAAACCTAATTCACAATTTCTGCTTTATAAAAAAATCAATGACTGTTAATTTTTCTTTCTTTTATGTTTCAATTTTCTGATAAGGATTAAACTTCAGACTCTAATAATTTGAATTCATAAGTTTGTTTGATAAAATTACAACAAATTAATCCCAGTTTACTTTTCTATCTTTAACTGAAGGAAGATAAGTGCAAAAATTTTGATATTTTTATTCCAAAATGTTTTAATTGTTTCCTTGCTTTTTGGCCCCTAGATGATCTAGGACAGTGTTTCCTAATCAGTGGTGTGTCATGAAAGTTTTGTTTTTAACAGAATTGTAAAAGTCTATCTAATACTATTGTTAGTTGGTAAATAGCCTTTGTTATAGTTACTAACCTGTAGGCTTATTATTGTCCTTATAAGCATGTAAACATTTTTGCTTTTTTTTAGTAATTGATTCAATCTAGTTATGATAATGTAGTTTCAAATCGGTTGATGTTCTATGCAATGATTCTATGAATCTTCTGTTAGATTCAATTTAAATTGGCAAAGCAAATTGAGATGTCAAAAAAGGAAAAACACTTAGAATAAGGATGTGATAAATCGCCATGCAAACTCAATCATCGGGAAATATAGGGGATTGTGCATGGGACCAGAAGAAAATATTAAGAGTAATGGCAGATATTTTTATCTGTTGGTCATCTATGTATTAAAACACTAATTATCAAGCTTTAAGCTAGATTATGTAAAAGGTTGCAAGTTTTCTCAAACATGTAAATTCAGTTACTCCAGATGACAACAATATACACCTCATAAATATGCATTCTCCCTTACAAATTGTACAATCAAATTGCTATTTGAGGATGCCTACTTCTGTAAATTCTAACATTACCATCAGACAAACAGTTTCCATCTATCAGCCACACATCATCCTGTGTAGATATTATAACCATTGTTACTAAAATACCTTTCAGCCATTTGGTTTTGGTCTGGAAAAGCTGCTTGAGTTGAGCATTGGTGTAAGAGCACATTTAGATCTGGCCAATCCTTTCTCTCTGCTTATCAATAATCTTAACCATTACTGCTCTCTCCTACATCTGCCTTTTTCTAGTATATTTTTCCTCACTGCTATTCTTCTTCAAATCCGATGGCAATTCCCAGTGTGGATTAAAAAAAAAAAAAAAATCCTTTTCCATTTTACTTTCATGATGTGAATTAATTTCCAGAAATTCTTAATTTTTAATAATACACCCACACAAATCTATTGCATTAAAATACATGATGTCATCATTTCATATAAAAACTTACAGCAGTATATAGAAAATCTACCTACCTATCAATGGATTCATTCGGTACAACTGAATACACTGCACAAACCAAAATGAATTTTAGATTTCATGATATGAAAGTTCCTTCAAATTGACTTCCATCCATCTCCTCAGCTATCTCCGCAGCACTTGCCATAACCACTTCATTCTCTTGCAAAATAAATAAATAAACCCTCTCTTAAAATATATCTTTTCGATACTATCCTGTCACTAAACAGTATAACTGGGGCAGATATTTCCTTGCTCCCTACGATTAAACCCTGCCTTCAAGTCCACCAATATTCTCAAAACACTCAATTACCAACTTGTACCTTGTGTTTCTGTAGCTGTGAAACAAAAGCAATTGGTCTTCTTTACAAGCTTCACTGAATATGCATTACAGATATTTAAACAAAAAAAAACCAACATGATCAAATAGATCAACCACTATCTACAAACCAGGCCTTTTCTGCTGTCAGTTCACTTTCCCATTACAATAGAGTAACTGCTTCATAGATGAGAAAGTTTTCACATAATCCAACTTCAGCATTTAATCCCATCACTAATGGAGAAAATACATACTATTATTGGTAATGTACCAATCCTTTTGTGCTTTGTGTTGTCCTCCATGTTTGTGTCGTATATAATCTTATTTCTTGCAGGAGAATCATCATATCTTTATTCTAAGTATGATTGTTTTTTATTTTAAATCTGAATTTATTATGATTTATGTATCTCCATTTTGTTTATCAACTGTCAGGAAAGTGCTACAGATGAAGCATAATTGGAAGTATTTTGAACATCATATAACATTCAAATATATATATATAAACATTTATACTAGTTATGGTCACCTTTTTGTACACTTTATGAAATTACAGATATATGTAAGGTAATATATACAGGATGATTCTAAATTTATAGGGCAAACTTTAAGGGTTGGTAGAGCAGACTAAAACAAATGTTTTTGTCAAACAATGTATGTCTGCAACTGTCATGATTACACAGTAGAGGGCACTGTTTGATTGTTGACGATACCCTTCCAAAGATTGAGAGAGAATCATTGCTGATAAGCATCTGACCATGTAGCGTGTGGATTTTTGTTTGCCCACACAAGCATTGTGCACATTAAACACTTCCTCATGTACAAACAATGCTTCATCTGTGAAGAGCACATGAAGAGCTGGTAAAACCAGCTGCACTGCACTCTGCTGCCTAAACCAGCGGCAGACGTCTACGCACGGAGGATAATCCTAAGCTTTCAATGAGTGAATTCCCTGTAAATGGAGTGGGTGTATTTGCTCCTGGTGCAAAATTAAAATTCTCCATATGGGGGTTTGACTCACATCTACGCTTCATGCATCTTGTGTCAGGACATTCCTCAACTTGTTGTAGAATGTAAACTCAACAGTTGCAGACATTCATTGCTTGACAAAAAGGTTTGTTTTAGTGTGCCCTACACCCCTTCAAGTTGGTCCTATGAATTTAGAATCGCCCTGCATCGATTAGATATATAAGGTGATCATAACTAGTAATATTAAAGATTTTCATAGTGTCTTGAAAATATTTTGACTTTTTAATGTGTGCCATAAGGAGGAAAAAAAAGGTGAGAAGTACTAGTCTACTGTTTCTCTGTATTTGGTGAAAGTTAAGGTATAGTTGTATACAGATATGCATAGTTAATTTTCCTTTATAAGTTAAAGTGATATTTTAAACAAAAAAACAAAAGAGTGTATCTGTATGTATCAGTACAGTTATGATAAGTTAATTTGTCTTCACACAAAACATTTTGATCACATATGTCGCTCCATTGTAAACAGATATATCAACCATTTCTGAGAAATGTTATGAGAGATTTGAGATGGTGAGTAATTGGAGGCTCATAATAAGACCTGTCCATAAAAATACAGCCACCTTAAGTTTGAGTGTTTTGTATAACCTCAAAATAATAAGTTTGAAATAACAGGGAACATTTGAGACCTTTATACTGCATCATTATAATTTTTATACTGTAGCTCAGAAATTCGATAGAGCTACATACATATGTAACAGCTATTATTTTAAAATAACATTGAGCTCTTTAAGTCATTGATTCTGCAGTGTCTTTCACATTGATTTGATAAGTATCTTTTTAATTTTAGTCGTTTTCTTTGCTTTTGGATACAGTCCATTTTCATACATGAAAGAGGTTAAGGATCATTGAATTGGTTATAATCAATATCAAAATCATCATAATCATTATTATAATAAAATGAAATCAGAGGCCGACTTTTGAGGCCCCCACCCTACCACAAGACATACATAAACTATTCAGACCAAACTTGTATAGTATTGATAATACAAGGATAATACACGTGAAATATGTAAATGCTATTTGAGTATGGTGTTTAATTATTGGTAGAAATAACTGAAAAAGTTAAAACAATTAGCACAGAAATCGTCGCTCACAAGTGCATACATATTAGTAACTAGTCAGAGGATGTAGAATCGCATTCCTCGAATGTTTACATTACTGCTTTGCATAAAATTTGGACAAGTCAAAATTACTGGGTTTGCTTTTTTTTTTTTTTTTAATTGTATGAACTTTTTATGTAAGCCTGGAGCTGTGTAAGTCAGGACTACATAAGTCAGGGATTGTCTATCTCTTAAATATATATTTATATATACATTTGTGTTTTTTAAATGTATCAACAAATGTCAGTGACAAGTTTTACAAAGACAAATCAGTAAGAAATTGGCCAATAAATATAGGGTCTGAAATGCATTCATTGAAGAGTTAATAACCATTATTACATTGATGTATGATGTATTAATACACACACAACACTGTACGTAATCAATGCTTATAGCAATACTACTGTGTACATGCATTGTGAGTCGCACTCAAGTAATTACAAATGAATGTACATATGAATGAACATAAAGTATACAAACAAGTAACAACTGATAAAGAAAGAAGTGTTCAACGAAGCCTCCACCTGTCTTGCTACAGGCATGTAAACATGTGGATAGTGAACATCAATACCTGACAAATTCTGTTGTGTTCTGAATTAATTAAAACCATTTGTCTTTCTTCTGTTCCAGCTGTGCAATTGTAGACATTTACAATTGATAAATAATGTTTTTCATGTGTCCTTAAAGATAAAAATGCAAAGGATTTAAATCTGGAACTGCACAGGACAAATAAAAGGACCACAATGACCAATCCAGCATTGTAGAAAATGATAGTTGCGGAAAGTAGAGCCTTCATGATGAAAATGAGCCAGGGTTCCATCGTGCTTGTGGATTTTCCTATGGGATTAAATGCGCATTACGAAAGTTCACAATACTATTTTGGGAAAAGCTTAAATCATTGAATAAAGTTACAGATGCAAAGTTAAGTAGCACCAACTCTTTGAGCAAGAAATCGTCAACAGAACTTCTGCAGTCGTAAATGAACATCGGACTCATTGAAGATGATTGGTTACTGTAGCTCCTCATGAAGTACCTTCCAAACCGGTATGTCGGAAATCTCTTCTGTTCTGGCTCTTGTCCTATCCTTATTCCTGGGTCAGCTGCTATTGCTTCAAGAATTTGATTTTCTCCTTTGGGTGTTGAAATACTTTCTACATTTCCACTGTTTGCCTCTGGCTCAAATTTGCCCCTTCTCTGAGGAGTCGATCTATGGTAACAAATGTTGTGTGATGAGGCATGCACCTTTCTGGGAAATGCTCTTGTTAATAGCTGATGTGCATCATGTCCCTTTCCATGAGCAGCCATTCTGTACATCAAATGCGTGCCATTTGCTAAATCAAATTTAGCAGCTATGAAAATACGAATGAATGCAGTTTTCTTCTTTAGCTTTTTAACAACGCATTTCAAGCATATCTACAACAAAATTTGAAAACTAGTTATAATGACTATCCTTGTACCATTCATTGTGAGCATAGATGCTGGCTATATATTGAAACAAACAAAGCAACACATTGTTCACTTTCCATGTCCTCAAATAGCCTCTATGTTCCCTATAGATATTTTGAAAACAGTGCATTTTCAACCCTATGTTGTTGGGTTTCTTTTTATTTGTCTTGGTATAACCTTCACTGACATTTGTTGGTATTTCTAAAAAACACCCTGCATTTGTGTGTGCGTTGTATTTTTTTTCTTTTTTTTTTTTTGTTATAAGAGAGATGTCGAATCCATCATTTGAACTCATTTATATTCTGAAATCCCCCATAAATACTATTAGTACTGTGAGCATATGCATTTAATTGTTGAAACTGTTAAAGAGAAGGACTATCCAGAATTTCTTATTTCTTTAGAAGAGAAATGCCTGGTGTATTTTAATCTGCCAGATAAAAACTGCCGTAAACATAAGAAAAGCTTCCTCCTTGTTTTGATGGTAGCTCCACTTCATATGTCATTATCACCGATAACCATCGCTCATCTAAAAGACAATAATATACAAAGAAAAGAAAGAAAGAATCCACCAGAAAGAGAAGGGAAATGCGTGGTTTGCAATGATGAGATTTACGTTGATGGGCAAGTGATAAGAGAAAAAGAAGCCGTACTGTTTTCATTAAATTATTCACAGTTAATCAGTAACTGCCGTTGATAGCAATTCTGAGGATTGCAGTAGCGTTAAGACATAATTATTTGCTCTGATAGTTTTAAAATCTTCTCTACAATAATGCTCATTTGATTTTTGTTGAATCTCTTACTTAACATTTAAGAAATTGGTGCAGAATACACTAACATATTATATTTGGTTTTGTTGAAATGGAGCAGTGTCAGCTGTTTGAGGTGTTTGTTGAAATGTTCTTTTATGATAGTTTCCTTAGCAAGTATATTTTTATTAATCTGTTTGAAAAAGACTGCTGTATATTTACATATACCTTAACTTTATATTACAGAAATGTTAAACCTTTATTTAAAGCATTAGTAGTTAAAAAATTTTGGTATTTTAATTTATTAATGTCATTGTTTGATTATAACATTTAGAAGTTTGTTGATTCTGTTTTCTTTGTCTTATTTTGAAATCCATATTTTTTTTCTGAGTAATAACTTGATATACATAGATTGTAATTTTAAAATAAGTGTTTTTGTTTTTTTTTATAAAATTTTATCCAATCGTCTTTGCTGTTTCTATAGGGCAAGCAGAGCAGAAATGATACAAAGGGCTTCCTCCACGTCTCAAATGAATTTAGTGGAAGAAATGGCACCTCAATACACAACACCTAAAATGGCACCCACATAAAATCCACTCACTTCTAGTAATTTTGCCAATCTTTGAATTTTGTAAAGAAAATAACTTATTTTATAACTTTTTTTTTTTCCAATTAAATTTTTGTTAGAAAAAGTAAATTTATCTCAACAAAATGTTTAAATTGATAAAATTTGATTCAAAGGGTTAAAAAAAAAAACAGTGCCTCTTCCTCCCATATCACACTTAGGAAAAAAAAAAGCCGAGAAAATGCCTTTAATTTTTTTTCTACCTTTTTTTTTTTATCAATATTTTTAAAGTTTCCCAAATCATAATTGTAAAATCCCACCTCCAGGGAAAAAAGATTTCATTAAAAATTTCTAATGACTTTAGATATTCTGTTATTTAAAATCAAATCTTGGATGAAAAATTTTGAGTAAAACCTTTTTTTAAAAAGCTATATTACTTGCCAATTGAAAAAAAAATGCCACCTCTTAGCTTCCATTTTGAGCACAATTTGCACATACTAATTACCAGCAGTTAGTGAATAATTTGATACGTGATTATTTTTAAAAAAAAATGATTTTTCACAGCAATATATATGTACAGTGCTGCTATAAAAATAATTAATTTCCACCTCGTTTTTCTCTGAGTTGTTTGTTGTTAGATTCATGTACAATCGTTTATCGTTAATAAACATCTCAATATGAAATTCTGCAACAAGTATAAAAATAATTTTCCCAAATACTGTCTGCTTAGCACAGTAAAGCCTTTATAAAGGATTAAGCCCATCAGTCATTCAACTGGTAATTTACTGCCCTGTTTTCTTCAAGAAGAATGAACTTAAATGATATCCTGTGAAGGATAAAATTGTAAAATTGTATCTCCTGTCATTCCATAAAAGATAAGCCTCTCATCGTATTGTTAAAATAAGTATTGCAGTTTGAAACTGTTATTATTGTTAGTTTCATTTTTCGGTTTACTTTATACACTGCCTAATTTCTAGAAGTAAAACTTCTTCCAATTTGTATTGTTAGCTATTCAAAATAGTGTAGCAGCTGATTCGGCATAATGAATCTTTTTAATCTATGAATGCAGTGACATCTTTTGCAGTCAACTCTTTTAAAATATTGATAACTTATTTCAGTGAAGAATATAAAAATCTGAAAATTATGGCAATTTCATTATTCTCACTATTCTGTAACAGCATCACTGTCAAAATAGTCGGGCAGTGAATTACAAATCCTCTTTCCCCTGGGCAACACATTCCAAATGTTACGATGATGGTTCAGTTGAATCAATAGCTATCTGAATCTCATTTAAAATTCGCTAGAAGAATTTAATAAATTCTTGTTTCTGTTTTTGATTTTCATATTTTTTTTTTCTTCATATTCTTTTTATTTACTTCTGTTCGTCCAAAGAGCTTTCGAGTGGCAATTACATATACATAATGATAATCATATAAAACAACCCTGATCCCTTTGAATCAATTAATAAATTGGTGTGAAATTATGAGAATTTGGTTTACTTTTAAGCTAAATGTAGATTCTGGGATTTTTATTTTCTATTTTTGCTTTTTTTGTGAATTCATTTTTATACTTTTTTTGAATTTATAATTTATGTAATGAAAAGTGCACCCATATTTCCATTTTTACAAGTGAAATTTGATGATGTATAATTTTGTAGTTTTTATTGTCACGCTGCTAATTTAAATATATTATTACAATTGGTCAAACTGAATTTTTCATATATTGGGATGAATCAAAAGTTAGTTTGGTTTTTTTCACCAAACAAGCTTTTATTTCAGAACAATATATAATTAACAATATTTTTTTGAAATCGGTGAATTAATAAGCAGTTAAGACTATCTTTGGTTTATTTCTGATTTCAGCTTTCCAGAGGTATTTCTGCTGTTCTTAGATTTGATTACTTTGAACTTAAGTTTTACTCTATAAATGAAATTGTTATAAATTATACAGAATTGTATATGTAAAGTTTAAAAATTATATCAAATGTAAGGAATTTGAAAGAAAAAATCTATTGGCTTTATCATTTTTGATGGTAGTACATACTAATTATCAATTTCTCTTTCAGGAATAGCAAACTGAGAATTTCATAAAGTTGTTTTGTAATTATTAAAATTCCAAGCAGACCTACAAGAGCTGAAGCATTCTTTTGTTATTTTCGGATCATTACATTTCCACTGATAGTTCAACCTATGATTCTCTTGGCTTTCAGTTTTATCTTTTGAAATCATTGTCACTGTAATGCAAGAAATATAAAATTAGCCTTAAGATCAGTTTGGTAAAGTAAAGGCAATTCTCTTAACCTGTGAAGAACTGTGTTAAAACATTCTTAAGTCCTGCTGGCTTTTACTTTTTAGGATTATTATAGAGTGATACTAATTTTGACTTTAAAACTTGATTGTCTTTGAGTAGAAGCAAAACATCCTAAGAATAAACCATTTGAAGGCAGATTGATTAAAAAGAGAAGGATGTGGAGGGAATGGGCAGAAGGAGTTTTCAAAGTGCAAAAATGACTGCAGTTTTAACAGCATTTTTAAGTTTTGGTTTCCGAGGTGCTTTACATTGGACTTCTGTCTTAAAGCCTACTATATCCTTATCTCTCTATCTACTTATGTTCAAATTACGGCTATGCTTATAATTATTTCAGAGCACTGATGCTGAAAATGTAGAAATCACTGTTAGCACTTAGAGCCGAGGAAGGCATTGGCTTTATATCTGTCACCTAATGAATTTGAGCTGAATATTAAAGATCTTTATATTTTGTTTAAAAAAAAAAAAAAAGGGAACTTTGTCATTTTTGCTACAGTAAAGCGCTAACATGTTCAGATCACAGTACAATTGCAGAAGTGTTAATCTGAAATATTAGGCAATTTTTAACGAAAAATGTAGTTTTGTTGTTTTTTTTTAATCAAATTTGATACTTGATATTCTACATTATCTCGAAAAGAAAAGAAAAACAATGTGTATTAAACTAACGATATTTCTAATTCTATTCTTGAATGCTTATTAACGTGCACAAAACTAATCTTTAACCGCAGTAGATAAAAGATGATAAACTTGATGTCAGATACTTTTTTTTTTTTTAAATGTGTGTTGCTTTAAACCTATTGTGTGTCGACTAAATTTGCAAATTGTAAGTCTTGGGAGAAAAAACTTTTAATGAAGCCTTGCTAGAAATTAAATCTAAATGTTTATTAAAAAAATAATTAATAATTATAATTTTTCTAAAAGGATGTGAAATGTCTTAGTGATTGTTGTGGGTCCTTTGATACGTTCATTCCTATTGTGTTATAAATATGTATATTTAGCTTATGCTCATTTTGGAATAGAATATTTTACAATTTATATTTTGAAGTGATCTTTGCCATTTCCTTTTGGTTTCCTGCTTGAAATTGAAGGAAAAAACTTGCTCATTAATCACGAGGATGAGTTTATTTTTTAATATGTAGACTGTAAATAAATCATTAAAAGTGTCAGTGTTTTTATATTGTGATCGAATTGTAAAACTGTTAGGTAGGTAGGTATTTTTTAATTAGGTGTGAAAATGTGTAATCCAGTTGTACCAATAATCCAGAATCTACCTTTTTTTGACTTTGGCATCTCTAATGTTTTGGAGTGATATTGTTTTGAAATTATTTGCTTGACATTTATATCTGTTAAAAAGTTATTTATAACTTTTGGTTTATGATTGATATATATATAGCTTTAATTTTTTTTAATGCCATGATTAATGTACAGTTAATCTAATTTGGTATCTGCTGTGCTCTTGAGAAATGAATGTGTAAAGTAATGACTGTGATTATTTATTGATGATTAAAACCTCATATGGAAATTAGTTTATTGTATTTTTTTTTCTTTAAGTTTTAATTTGTTAAAAGAATTCATTCATTAAGTAGCAAGCTATTTTATAATGCCTAATTCGTTTTTAGATTGATTGTCATTTCAAAAAAATTAAAAAAAATAAATAAAGAAATAATGCTTTCTGTTACATGGGAATATTGTATTTGTTAAATGATTTGCACTAGCTGTTAACATTAAACAAGATAGTCTTTCATAAGATTAAATATGGAATATGCTTTCCATTTTATATATATATATATCATTGTATTGGCATTTTTCAAATTCCCCATCACTGTCCGGCACTCATCATCATCATCATTCAACCGTATCCAGTTTCCCGGGTGCGGTGCAACAGCGCTCTCCATCTATGTCGATTCAGATATCACTCTTCCTCTTGAACTTGGCTCCGAACCACTCCTCTATCTTCCAGATCTTGTTTCAGTTGATCGGACCATCTTCTCCTAGATCAGCCTCTAGGTCTTTTGCCGTCCACAGTTTTCAGCAGCCATTCTTTGTCCGGCACTATATATATATATACAAAAAAAGATATAAAATTGAAAATTATATAAAAAAGAAGAAAAAATGTGAAAAGAGTAAATTAAACTGATAATTGCGTTTTTGTATTAATTTCAAAATTTCTCAACAGAGGCCGCTGATGACTTGGTGTTAAATTTTATCACCATAGAAACAGTGATCTGATTTTTAATATATATATATGTAATTCACTGAACAGCAGGTATGACCTCTTAGTTGTTTAATTTTATTTAAAGAACATTGTTAATTATAAATTAACATATCCAAAAAGAAAAAGTTTTTATTTCTCTCTGTGGATCACAGTCTGATGATGAATGATGCTATATGAAATGATCACTTGACCAGTGCATATTTTATTGTAGGCCTTTGATGAGTATTCTTATACCCATTAATGTTTGTGGCTGCTTCACTGTCTCCTAAGTCACAGGATTTTTAAATCTGGGCTGTTTGGTACCAGTTCTTCTTACAAAATGATTGGAAAAGTGATATGAAATCAGCGTTCAAAAAATTTTTGC
Organism: Thereuonema tuberculata; assembly: GCA_023159025.1. Classification (NCBI taxonomy): domain Eukaryota; kingdom Metazoa; phylum Arthropoda; class Chilopoda; order Scutigeromorpha; family Scutigeridae; genus Thereuonema; species Thereuonema tuberculata. The sequence goes on from JAFIDM010000007.1 coordinate 45,269,762, forward strand.
TGTATAAAGGCTGACCCCATCAGTTAGAAATTGTGACTTTAGCCCCCGGTTACTTTTTTTTGGATATTCCTGAAGCGCAAAATATTGAAAGGTAGTTCTAATCTTCACACCTTTCAGCCTGCATCTGAGTGCTGTGCATTGATTACTGTTTACAAAATTCACATCGCAGAAATTCATAGATGGAATCAGATTGAACATATATTTCACATACGATGAATATTCACAAAAATTGGCTTTCTTATGATATTAATTTATAACATTGTTTAAAATAAAAATTTTATTAAAAAAAAAAATCATTACTTTTTTTTCTTTTTTTTTTTTCATAAAATCCTTATTGAAATAGTGTTGTGATTATCATATCTTAAGAAAGCCAGTTTCTTGGATATTTATCCTAGGTTTCCTTATCCCTTTGTCCACAAATGAAATGACTGTTATTTAGGTACAAAGTCAAAATCTGATTTGACTAAATATTTGAGTAAATTGATATTCCGAAATTGGGTAAAAGCATTACTAAATCTTGTATGATGTTAATCGTATTTCTGCTTGAACTGTGTTCTGGAATGCAGTGTCTTTTTATTATAATAAAGAAACTAAAATTGCACTAAATTCCAAAATAATACTGGTCTTCAAAGTTAAATGTTAGAAACCATATTGTTCCATTATTTTGTCAAACAGAATTTGTAACATCTAATGAAAGAACAGCGAAACCACCACTACACATTTTAACCTACATATAGTCTTAATAATTATGAGGGTTTTTTTTTTTTTTTTTATTTTAAAATTAATATTAAGAAGCAAAATAAACACACAAAGTTTTGTTAATTCAACTTTTAAACACTTAGTTGAAAACATGACAGATTACAGTGATGTTTGTATTTTGCACAAAATATCACGTTCCTTAGTTAGTGCTAATTTATTAAAACATTTAACAAGAATCTGATTTAAATAAATTAACAAAAATAATAAAATTTTCAGCTAAAACAGAAAACGTCAAGTTCTCTCGAAGAATTTACACTTGGGGGAAATGGCATCCAGTGTAGTTTATATTTCTTAAGACTACCGATAAGTTTTGTATTCCGAGTTATCTTTAATTATTTTAATTTATTTGTTACTTTTCTTAGCCCCTGGAGGGAAAACTTATTATTCATCCAAGTTAATTGAGCAGAGTCATTCAATTAAACTGGGATGAATTTGTTTCAGATGCCACCAAGACTAAATCATCTTTTACGGAATTTACTAGAAAATTTCTAATCAATTCCACTTTTTTCAACAGCAAACTAATACCCTTTGTTTCCTTTTTAAGTTTCTGTTAACTTAATTGCATGTTTCAGGTGCTGATGGTGTTGGGAATTTTCTTTTTAATTGAAGTTGTCCAATTCTTCTTGTTTGTACTAATCTAATAACCTTTTTTGTGTGCTTTTTTTCAAATATTTATCATAACTAAAAGAAAGATCCAAGTTCAACTATTTTTCACTTTTAACTAATCTATGGGAGGAATATTAGGATGTCTACAGATCTGTTGTCTCTTTATTATAATCGTTGTTTTAAAGCTGAATGTAGGTAGAAGTACTCTTTTATTAACTGCAGTTGGTCATTTTTGAATCTAGACATTGCTGAAATCTTGCAAAAATTACAGTATTGATTTTTATAACTATTTACTAAGATTTTACTTAAAGACAAAAATCACTCAACTTTATATCCTGTAATGTTATTTATTGTGGCCACATCAGGACTGCACTGTGTTAGCTTTGAATGATACTTTCAGATATTTAATAGTTTATAACAAATTAACCGTAACTAACTTTAACTTAACCTTATTAACTCATGAAATTTTTACGATTTTTCTAATTGCTTGAAATTTTCTGCACCTTGTGGTTGATTGCTTTAGTGTGCAGTGCATTTTGATTTCACTTGGAGCTTGTCTATTTCTGCACGATTACTAACACTAATGTTGTTTGCTTGTGTCTTGTGTGTTTGTGGTGTATTTCAGAGCACCTCGAGACGTAATGATCACCCGAGCACAGAGTGGTGAAATGCAGGCCAATCAGGAGATGAAAGTGAACCTGATGAGCGACCAAGCCCACACCATGAGCTCGGAAATACCTGAACCCCACTCAATATGAAGGGACCTTTGTGTAACCCTGGTGTCTGTCTGTCTGTCTCTACTGTGTTTTTAAGTTTTTTTAACGTAGGTTTCCTTGTCCCACCAGTGACAAGTTGAACATCCCAGTTGTGTAAGTAGTCTCCCACTATGAATAACAACAGCATTGTTTCTGTTTGTACTGGATACCAAAGAGCTGCTTTTCTCTTGTAAAACGTAGAAGAAAAACTTCTGTGTAGATACTAAAGGAACTCGTTAACAGAAAACAAAGATGTAACTGTCTCTTTCAGATTTTGAGTCGGTGAGATTGGCATGTTTTCTCATTCCTTAGAGGTCTCTGAATTCATCGACTCAAAATATTTTGTTTGTTCAATAATAATTTCCCTAAGTTTGTAAATAAGTTAGAAAACCCTTTTTTGTTCATCATAGCCTTCTATGTTTTTTGTGGCAACAGCATTAATGTGTTAACTTACTGAATGAGATATTTTTATGTATTTTTTAACTAACAACACGTTTGCTTTATTAGAAGTAAGTTTATTTTATTAAAGCAGAATTAATGGGAAATATTTTTTTTTAAAACCATATAAAAGAATTAATATCAAACTTCTTAAAAGTGTTTAACGGTTATTATTTACATAAGCAGATGTGAATTTAAATGCTAGCATAGCAATCATGTAATTGATATTTTAATACACAAATATCGAAGTTAGTAAATCAAGAAAAGAAGTTCGTAAGAAAAAACATTATTTTAATCAAAGAAGAAGAAAAACATTATTTTGAAAGATAGAAAATGTATAAATTCTTTATTCATCAAGAAATTGATTAAAATTCCGATATATTTCTAGTTACTGAATTAAAATTGCAAATTGATTTTTACTATATATTAATTAGTAAATTATCTTTCCTTGTTTACTGGTAGTTAACATTTGAAACTAAGTGCTTCCAAATATAAATATTTGCTGTATTTACTATTCAAAAATTTTGTTTTATTATATAAATTTAACTTATGTATAGTATTTAGGATTTTCTCAATTTCATTTTCCTCACGTAGCTTCATTGTAATTTCCATAAGCTATATTTTTAAAAAAGTTATTTTTAATCTTTCATATATTCTAAAAATTTTGAAGTTGGCCTAACGTAGCCTTGCCCAAATACAGCGAGACTTAATCTCCATTAAAATACAGTGAGATTTTTGTGGATTATTGTTAGTTGGCTGATCACGATATTGACGTTTGCTTTTATTCTATTAGGTCGCGGCAACAAATAATAGTGATAATTCAGCTACATTGTGATCTAAAAGAAAACAAGCATACGTCTATATCATTGTTAGTCATATAATAAGGGTTCAGAGAAGTCCAAGACCGAATGGAAAGTAAAAGCACTGTATTTCTATTTTAAGGTACAGCTTAATTTATTTAAAGGTCTTATTTCTTAAATAAAGAAATCAGATAATTGATTGTTAACTTTCGATGAATATAATATTGAATCTAAAAAGTTCAGTATTTCACTTGTTTTATTTTTTTTTATAAATGTTTATATAGTAGAATGGTAACTGGATACAGCGTAAGTGTTATTACTAATGTTATGTGTGAATTGTGCAGATACAAGTGATTATTAATCATTAGTAAAGTCATCTCAAAATAATAAAATGAACTGAAGTGAAAGTGTCATTGGAAATTCTGAATTGTATTGAAAACTTGCATTAAGAATGAGATAAATTACTGCTGTTTAATTTTAAATTCTACCAAATGATACTCTTTAATTTTAACGGAATCTCCCACGGTGACTGACCAATCAATGGACACCAATCGAATTCAATAGAAAACAAAAGACTAACGAAGCTATGATAGTAAAAGTGTGTGATCCTGATCAGACGTCGATGGTCAAAAGTGTTTTCAACCGCTTTAGTTGAACTAACCATTTTGATTTTCTGATTTCTTATACTGTTCGGTTTATCCAATTGAGAAAATTGCAACTGTTTTGTCACTGACAAACCAGCGGGATATTGGATCTGTTTCATGACCTTTGGTACTCGTCATGTGGAACCATCCGAGATTGCTGACAGTTCCAAGTGACACAAGATGGGATGAATGTTGAGATTTCTTACTGACTCTTTATGTCTTTGTTATTCAGTTTTTAAAATGGCTAGATTCATTCTTTGACCTTTCCAAATAAAAAATACATGGACACTATAATGTAAGTGTCATTTCATATAACCCATTGATTGAGAATTTATTCGAAAAGAATATAAACACCCACATACAGTCTATCTCAGATTTCTGTGGAGCATTGTTGAATGACAAATAATAACATTGGCATATTCTTTCTTTCGATTCTTGATTAAAGTTAGGTTCATTGTCAGGGTGATTAACATAAGAAGGCGTTCATCAATCAAAAGTAAATACTTTCTAATTTTGTTGATGAAAATCTATTAACACAAGTTAAATTTACATAAAAGTAATAATAAAAAATGCTGGAAAAACAAAGTAGCACATTAATCAATTAAAAAAAAAAAAGAAAAGTTAATTTATTTTGTTTGCAATTTCTAACTTGATCTAATGCAAGACCACGTGAGTAACGGAACCCATGCCACTGCAAACTTTCACCCTTCTTATTTTAAAGTATTAATTTATGGAATTCTCTGTTTGTCTAATAGCCGTTTTACATTTACCATTTCACTCGCCATAATGGTCGCCATCACACATGGCGAGGACATTGCGATAGATAGCCCGAGCTCTATTTTTGAAGAGATGGTGCCATATCAGATAGCGCAATGTCACACCAACGCTCCTGGTGGCGAATTGTAGAACTTGAAGGAATGTTCGATTGTTGTATCAAAACACCATCTACTGAACCCATGTTATTTCTTTTGGAAAGTTCTCGTTGAATCTGGTTAGTATTTTAATTCTTAACCATTGATTAACCGTTTAAAAATAGAAGCTGTAAGTCATATTTTGAGAACGATATTTTTATGCCTTTTTCTTTAATAATTTCATTTTATTTATTTTAACTTTGAAAGAACAAACAGTGAAAAGAACAAATCTTATAAAATGAATCTGCTGTTATTTTTGATTTTATGTCTTTTCAAATCAACTCCTTCTCAATCAGAATTAATTCAGTCATAAAGAAATTCATCTGAAAACTTTTAAAAAACCGTTGGTGAGAATCTATCGGAGTCCGATTCTTGTTATTTGTGAAACAATTATTAGTTTATTTTTTTTTTACTTTTTTAAAATTGACTTCAACCAGTCGTACATCATGGAATTGTAGCGAATTAACTAAGACACGAGGAATCTGAATCGATAATGAAGACCATCTATTTATAATGGAAAGAAGCTGCCGAAAAACATTGGTGGGTCTCAGAAAAAAAACAAACAAATTTATTCCACATTAAATAAAACTAATAAGTAAATAATTAGATCGTTAATGAGTTCGAAGCTAAAGATATATTTAAGGAAATATGAGAGTTGGTTTTTTTTTTTTTTTTTTTTTTTGTTCCTCCTACAATATTAGAATATCCTGACTTACAAAACTTTGCTAACGAAATTATTTTATTTTTAATATTTGATGATATTAAAAGATTTAGAAATCAAAATTTAATTGTTTGATTTTTATGTTGTTATAATTCTAATAGATACTTTGTTTTATGGAAAGGACTATTACGTTTCAGAAGTAATTGATTATTTAGTAAAACAACAACATGACTGTAGTGAATTGCATGAAGTTGATAGTAAACTAGCACTGCCTAGTACTCAATGCAATTTCTCGATTCATTTCAAAGTAAACCTAGAGTTTTATTGATGTTGGTTTCGCAGAAACGAGACAAAATTAAAATTTAACGTAGAGAAAAACAAAATAGCGTAGCCATTACGAAGTGTGTCTTTTTGGAAGCCGTTCCTTTATGGTGTCAATATTTGATGAGGTAGTTGTCACATCACCTATTAGTGACTTCTTTTAATTCATCCGTTGAAGTGGATTCGTTGTAATTGAGACATAGTAAGTAAATGGCCTTTCTCAGTCGAATAGAAGTAGAAGTGAAAATAGTTTTCGTGCAAAAATTTAATTTTTCTGTTGAACCAAGTAGACGATCGGAAAAGAAGAAGATTTCTCTTCTAAATAGATTTTCACTTGAGAAATACACTTCATGAGCAGATCGCCTTATTTGGTAAAACGTTATTACATAAATACATATTGAACCAATCACAGATAATTTTAAAAGTAATTATATATTCTTTAGAGGTAGGCCTATATACATAGAGTTTTGTTCAAATTACAAATTTAAATTAGATGAATCGGAATTTACGAAGTATCAGTCAATTATTGCTTTCAATGTTATTTTTTTTTATTTAAATGTTAATTCAGTTTTAAATATTCAATGGACGCTGTTGAATTTATTATTCCGTTGCCTGCTTGTATCTATATTTATAATTAAGCGTTTTATTTCAGTAACAAAGCAATATGTATATATATATGAACCAATCAAATTGTTATTTACACTAAAATGTTTTATTTCCCTCGTTTTTAGTTAAATGTTATACAGTTTCATATAGTTGGTTTTTGTTTTGTTTTTGTTTTTAATGTTGCAACTATTCGTTGTCTGTTATTTTGTTGATTGTCTTTTGTCTTCAGTGAATGGTGGGAAATATTTGGAGCACATATCAGTGTCATGTCTTTTTATTTGCTCTCCTTAATCCAGTTGTAAGATTATAATGTATAGTTACGAAGAAAATGGATTAAACAGAATTATTAAATTGTCTTTAATTGTAAAGTGGATTTTTTGTGTTTCATTTTTTTTTTATTACTTCGAAATTATTAATAATTTTGTAATGACTTCATTTCCGATAAAGGATTAGACCTCTTTCATCGAATAGAAATGTAGTATTTTGCAAAAAAGAAGGGTTTGCCATATATGGTCATTAAGTAGCGATCGATTTTGTCTGGAATAAACGTCACCAGTCATGACGTCATCAATGTGAACTCAACAATTAATAAAAAAAAAAATCAATAAAATAATCTTAAAAAAGAAACATAAAATTATTAAAATAATAATAACAATAATATAGAAATGTATTCGTAATTGTAGAAACTACAAAAACCAGAATGTTTTCGTATTGTTTATAAGATTTCAATTATGAATCTTCGCAATAGATGGCGCTGTTACGTCCTGGAAACATCAATCGATAAGGAAATTACGTCATCAAAAACTCTTCTTTCATAAACTGAGCTGTACTTTAAAAGTATTTCAGTCTCTGCATATAAAGGTACGAATAATGTGTGTAATGACACCCTCCTCTCTTCTCCCTTCCTTTTCAAAGTAACAAGAATTGATCAACAACATCTTAATTTATTATCTACTAAAATTTGTAATTTGTTGAACAAACAGCGATCAAGACACATCGGTTTTTGTTTTTCCCCTCCCTGTGTTTTATAAATGAAGAATTTGCATCGATTCCTTGTGAGGGAAAAATTAAAACTTTTAAAGATGAAAACTCATCTGTTCGTCGTTCGCTGAATCTTATCAACTTTAACAAATTTAAAGGGTTAGGTTTTTAAAGGGAAGGATAATCGAAAGATAGAAACCATCATCAAATATCTTCTAAAAAGTATAAAAAAAAACTCGATCTCAGTATTATTATTTCTTTTATTTTTTTTATTATTCATTGTTTAAAAAGAAATACTAAAAAAACACTAAAATTGTTATTAACAATTTTTTTTGTATATTTAAACCATTATTAAAATTTTTTAAAAAAATATACAAAACGACTAATTTAAAAAAGTTCCATGGATAGGACAGTTTCGGAGAAAGCAGGATCTCCATCATCAACAAGATGCATCATCAGCAAGATCTTTCCGAAAGACCTGCTTTCTCCGAAACTGTCCTATCCATGGAACTTTTTTAAATTAGTCTTATTGTATATTTTTTTTTTTTTAAATTAATAATGGTTTAAATATGAGTCATTCTGAAATTAAGTGGAATTTTTTGTCCCCCATAAGTTTCTATCTTAAAAAACTGATTTATATAAGCTTGATAATTTTTTATAAATGAAACAAGATTGTATTTAAAAGATCCCAATATTATTTTATGAGAATTATTTTACATTTAAAAGTAAAACTCTGAGAAGTGTACGAAATGTAACCTCCATGGAATGTCCCCACCCCTGTTTTTTCAACATTAACAAGTGTTTTATCGAAAAATATTATTAAATTTTTCAAAAAAAAACTCAATAACCTAATAAATTATATAAATTAAACTCTACAGCAACTAACATTTTAAACATAAAAGATTTAAATAGCCTAATTTTAACTCAAAAGTTGTCCACGGGGTTGGATGTAACCACCATGGAACATCGATAAAAGTTCTGAAAATGCTCACTGGGCAACAACACTGTTCACTGGTAGAGCTGTAGTGAAGGAGAAGGCAACGATCTTGAGTAATCTGTTGATTGTTGGGATCTCATGGGTGTTATTTGCTTTTAAAAGACCGGATTGTCTTTATTGCCAGGTGAGTTCTTTTTCTCTTTGTAACCTCCATGTGTTCAACAAATGTTGTATGTCATATGTTAAAACTTTAACTTTAATTGTTTATTTTGGAAGTACCTGTTATCTTTCAGAAAACACAAGCTCTGGATCTATGGATTTATGGTTATGAACTGCATGTTCACACCATCTTTACATGGTAACTTATTTTTCAGGATGACCCATCTAACTTTAATGATGTAATGTAAATCAATTTGTAACCGCCATGGAAGCAAAATTGTAAATTATTTTTTTCTGATAAAAATATTTATTCTTGACCTCTACAAAGGGTGTACATGTATTTAGTTTGTTATTGATCATTTAAAAAAAATATTATTAATAATTTTTCTCTGGATTTTAATTTTTTTTTCTTGTAAGGAAATTTCACTTAATTTCAGAATGACTCATATACAAAAAATTATTCATAACAATTTTAGTGTTTTTTTAGTATTTCTTTTTAAACATATCCTTTAGTACACACGTTAAAACAATTCATTCTGTATTATTCATTGTGTGATCATCTTTTCACTTTCAACTTACACAATCTTTTATGAAAAGAAAAGAAAAATATAAATACAGTTTTAAAAAAAGTAATGAAATTCTTTGTATTACAGCAATCGAGACCCACGAGGTTGTGCCTTTGTGCTCTTTTTTTGCTTTCACCTACACTTACAAAAAGTTATTTTTAATAGTCCAGTGAAACCTCGGGTTACGAACGACTCAGGTCATGAATAACAACTTCGAAAATTTTTTGTCTCGGGTAACGAACAGTGCCTCGGGTACGAATGAAGATGAGAGAGAGAGAGAGCAAGGTTTAACGTTGAAGACAAACGATCACGTACAGCACAAAGTTTTAAATTACGGGGCCAAATCACACCAAAGGCGTCTCACCTAGCATCTGAAAGTATCTCTCCGCGCCCACATGATTCTTTTTCCGATATAAATAAGAGATCGTAATGTATTTATTAAATGTAATTATTTTACATTGAATTTATTTGGTTGTTTTCTTTCTCTTTATTTAACACGTGAAGTACACGTATTCTTTGTCAGGTAAACGACCGGATGTGAATAAAAAGGAACGATTCTTTCATCTTGAAACGGATCGTCTCTATTTCATTGATTTCGGGTTACGAACGTTTCAGGTTACGAACCGAGATCTGGAATGAATTAAGTTCGTAACCCGAGGTACCACTGTACTTTATAGAATGATAGCTGCTCTTTTGTTTATCAATTGATTAAGAATCCGCTCCCGTTAAAAGAATCAAGTATTTTGGGTTTCATTAGATTCCGGCTTTTCAACAAATTTTCACACGGATTCCTTTTAGTTACGTTAATGCAAAGAGAGAATTCTGCTGAAATCTTGAATTAATGTTTAAACTCATTTACATCCGAAGTTAAGGTTACAGAGTTTAATCAAAAGAATGGACAACTTTTGGATGATGATATTTTCAGTTTGATGATAAAAATTGGAATTTTTTAAATCCCGCAAAGAAGGTGAATGTCATTCAGAATTAAATGAAGTGGTGCATTTATTTATTTTATTTTATTTTATTTATTTCGGAGACGGAGAGGAAATACAAAGTTAAAGTGTTTCGTCACCGACGTTTATTTATAATCTCTACCTTCTATGAGTTTCAAGAGAAACTTTCGCAAAGAAGTGTTGGTAAATCGTTAAATAACTCCACTGGCTAACTATTAGTTAGTTATTTCTTTCCTGAGGGAGAAGTAACTTTGTCTTCGTAGTCTTTAACTGGCTCGTGTGTCATTTTAAGGCGAGACTTACCTTTTCTTTGAAATGACTTTTGACCCACTGCGTTGTTCTTAATGACATCATCAGTGAAGAGTTAAAAAATAGTTCCATTTCGTCACTGTCTGATGTCAGAACGGTAAATCCATTACATTACAACGAAGAGCCATTTAATTTTTGTTTCTAAAAGAAAAACAACAAGAACTTAATGAGAAATAGATATTTTATTGCAAAAGTGTTTCTACATTTATTTGAAATTTGTTTATTTATTTTCAGTGTAAAAATAAGCTCGTTTTCATCGTATTTTCTACGAATTAATGACAAGCTGCTTATTATCCTTTCTCTCTCCTCTTCAAAAGCATTTAATAACACAATATATTTAGATATTTACACCCACGTTTACACAGTAGCACGACTCAATTGTTCGACCAAACTAATAACAGTTTAACACTTTGCCAACTATATTAGCGCACAATTAACTAAAGGAATCCAGGTCGTTTGTTTTTATTTTGTTCTTACGTTTACTTGAAAAGGGAGTCTGTGAAGAGATTCTGAAACGTACGTCGTATTTGTTTTGTATTTATTTTGACTGTTTCCTTTAGTTAATTGTGTGCTAATATAGTTGGCAATGTGCTAATTCAAAATAGCACGTTAAATCCTTGTTCTCTAATAACAGTTTAATTAAAAGAATAAAGAAAATTAACGTCTTTATGTATATTAACATAGAGAAAAATAAATATCAAAATGTGGAAACAAACTCCTCGGGCAGCTTAAGCTCAGAAGAGCTTTATTTGAAAATGAAAGATGCAAAAGTTTCAATAGATGAAAAGAAAAGGAATAAATTGATAAGAAAGATGTATTTTGACTGAAACTGAGACCCTGGACACGGTGGAGGTGGGAGCGAATCTAGGCGACCGTCTGTGGCCCCCCGGCTGGTTGAGAATATTTTGGATTTCGTTATTATTTGCTGTCGTATTATCAAACTTCATTCGGCCAGCCATAAAAATATTATGTTCATTTTCTTTGTTTAAAATTCGGCTTACTCCAACAAAGCCCATGACTGTAACGAACGGTAGATGACCAAAAAAATATAATTTTAGAAATTGACAGTAAGGAGGTTTTAGGGAAGTTGGATCAGGACATTATCATTGAAGAAAGATGGGAGGTGCGCACTTCTAGCTCGCCCGGGACCCCGCACCTCTCTAGAACCGGGTCTATCTTGAAACAGCTGTTTCGAGCTTATTAGGCTCTCTTCAGCACTTGAAGTTTGAGGGGTCATTTAATTTTGTACGTTTGTATTCACTTTTCCTTCAAAGTACGTCTTTTGAGGCTTTGCAGGCTGGATAGCCCCGACTGAAGAGAGCGTTTTAGCTCGAAATCGCTGTCCGAGAGAGTCAACATGACTCAAAGGCAGCCGTTTTTCTTTTATCAAAATAACAGTTCACAGGTACAAGGATTTAGCTGCATTATTGAAATGTGATTGAACTTTATTTATTGCTTATTAATTATTATTATTTCTTAAGAGTGTATTTCCTTCATCAACGATTAATTTATGGAAATAGATTTAATGTTAATAATGAAAATAAAGTTAAAATGAAGTTATGTTTTTATATGCGTAAAAACAAAAATCTTTTATGGCTATACTTTCAACTAATGTTTTACTATAATCTTTAAAAGAGATAAGGAACTGTAAAGCGTTCTTATTTACAATAATCCGACCGAATTAATCCATTCTTAAATTCCAAACGTTGAATATCTGTTTATTTATTGAAAGTTGAAAAGTAGCATAAATCAATTTAGTCTAAGAACTATAAACTGTAAATCAACTCATATTTGATCGTAAAATAATGTAAATCAGAGCTTCTCAATCGATGGGCCCTGAGGTTGTCACTGTGAGTGCATTAGTAATCAGCATTTATGTATTCACACAGCCAAATGCTCTTATCTGGATTCAATTCTAGATTATGGATAAACAGAAATTAATTTGAACTATTTTCTGATTCGGTCTAAACGAAGTTTAATCAAATATTAATTCGCTTTTTCAAATCATTTAAAAACACATTTCAATCCAGCTTTAAAGTGTTTAAATTAGACTATTATAGTGATTGGTAATGTAAATAAGGCAGGTGCTTTTATAAACCCTTCCTGTCCGCTAAAAACATGCGTATACGTGGGTGAAACTAAGCGTATTCTACAAACCCGTATATCGGAACACAAAAGCCGTTAAAAGGCAATACGCAGTATTGCACTGCCCAACACTGCATCAACACTGGACACACTTTCAACACGAGTGATCCCATCAGTATAGATAAAGACGACTATTTACGTAAATCCTGTGAAACACTTGTGATCAGGGAAAGAGAGTGCTGCAATACAGAAATTTCCATTCAAAATGCACTACAATGTGACGTTTAAATAAATAAAAACCTTATCACTCAATATAGCTCCTACACACGTAGCCTCTCTCTCACCATTATGAACTATTCCGGTCTGAGCGTGGCTCGAGACGTTGAAATTGCAGTAATTAACTGCAACTGCCTCATTGTCTCCTTACACCCGAAGAAGAAAATCGTAAACATGGATTTCCGCAACATGTCGTAACTGTTTATTTACTCTTTTTGTAATACAGAAAATCCAGGAAACATAAATTCTTCATTAAACATCGCTATATTTCGCAGAAAGTTGCTTTTTCTGCTTCTTTAATGAAGAATTTTTGTTTCCTGTGTTTTCTATATTATAATTATGTGGTTTATATATTTATTTGCTGTTTTTGTGTTTGTTTTTTGAAAACTGCGCATACTATGGTCATCTTAATATTTATGAATGTACGTTAAACATGATGAATGCAGATGCTTTTTTAAGTATTCTATTATAGCAATAAAGTCAATGAAAAAGGGCCTTGGGGTTTTAGGAAAAGGGTTTGACGCTGGTTAATAAAAGTGTACCGTGAAGTGAAACAAAAGTTGAGAAGCACTGATTTCGAGAGGAGTATCTTCGTTTGAATCTCGTCTGCTCTTAATTAGGGAAATTAAACGTATTTGAATTAATTTCAAGGATTTTAAAAAATATAAATCCTTTGGACTCCGCTGAAAATTAATGAAACCGCTTATACAACTCAATCAGTCAAGAGATTAAAGCGTCTTTACCGAAAAGAATTGAAACCGAATCCAAGACAAAGGCGCTAAAGGTACAGGACGATCCATTCATTCATTTCTTCATTTGTTACGAAACAATGAAGAAGGCGGTTGGGATAAACAAATAAGGTCTTAATAGGCAATGAGGCTGTTTTCATAAAATTTCCTGATCAAGCATTGAAGGAAAATAGTTTCGTTTCATTTAATAAAAGGAGCTGATAGATTTAAAAATGGACATCTACAGATTGTCCACTTCACAGTATTCATTCCTAGTGTTTTCAAAGTATTTAAGACACTATTTAAGACATTCATGTGCACTGGTAACGTTTTTCTTTTTACCATCTAAAATTATTTCATTGTTTGAACCTTATATTTAATTTGTGTGCAATATGGATTTTTGTTATTTTTATTTTATTTAATTGTTATTTAATATATAATTATTCATCATTTTCTGTATTGCAAACAATCATATCTCCAGTACCTCTGGAAGAAACACTACTATTTTCTCAAATATTACCGGTCCTAAGAGAAAAGGAAGTTCCTCGCTACATAATACATATGTTAAAGTGAGATATTCATAATTTCCTGAAATGACGAAGTGTGAAATGGCCTAAAGAAGCGAAAGGATGGGCAATGATAACCCTAAAAATCTCTACTGTCAATAAACAATAAAAAGCCCTGGGCAATGCCCGATCAATACACTAGTTTCAGGTAAGGTCATTTGATCAGTTGTTCTATTTGTTAATATATTTTCCATATAACTAACTCATAAAGTCTCATTCTAACCCTTATATAAAATCAATAAAGAAGGAATTCCTTCCAATCTAACAAATACACATTCTCTAGATTCCACACAGAGGACTAGAAGGAGACAGAAGAGGAATATGTTCATCACAGAACAAGTCCAATGTTATTTCCAGGTTTCTCTCCTAGAGGTCGCCAGTGCTGAGTAGAGTAATCAGAACGATTGATCTCAAAGGGATGAGCCACACTCTCTCTTCCTTTTTCAAGGTTCTGTATCATTGGCCTGGGGGAAGAAGCCGCCTCAGTTCTCTATGGCGGTCACAACGTAGGCGTCGGACTGTGGCCCAACCTGACCTCGCTTGCTTCTTCCTCACCGTTCCGAGTGGGTGTTAGGAAATATCAACTCTAGACTAAAAATAATTTCCGAACACTATTTGCCTGTAGGTCAAGTGAAGGAAACTCAACATTAGATGGATAAAACTTGGAACTAATATTAATAGTGATCATTTTGGAAATAAAAAAATTATAGTAAATATCAAAACAATAAAAAAAAAAAAACTATACAATAAAAATAAAATGACGTAATTAAGTTTTTATTTTTATTTTTGTGTATTGTTTTTAGGAAATCCTGTGTTTTTAACTAAAACGCTTGATATCAAATGTTTGGCTCATTCACTACATAAAACTACGTAAATACATCCGTATTTAAGGATGGTGTCATAAATGTTGTTCCAGGGCAATATATATATATATATATATTTTTTTATATATTGATAACTATTTATAATTACTATATGATTTTTCTAAAATTGATAATCCTTACAGCCAAATTATTATTATTATTTGAAAGATTCATTTTATGGATATGTTTTTTCATTTGGTTTATTACTCACTTGTTAGACCACGAACTAGACAAGTTTTAATAATTCTGACCTGGTTTTCTTCGGCGTTTTATATTCAAGTAAGGTTACATTGCCTTTGTTTACATAAAATGTATGAAATTATTATTTCATTTTGCAATTTTAATTTTCAGAGATTACCAATAACTGTCAACTGTTGTTGAATGTAAATGCTAGGAACTACTTTTGTCATTTGACTTTTTATAAATTTATTTACATTCATCGTTTGTTTTTTTATAATAAGAATTTCTTTTTTCTTTTCCCCCAGTAAAGAAAACTTTCGGCAGGAAAAGTTTTAAAAATTTTATTTTCTAGAATTTCAGCAATTATACAGTTTTAATATTTTCCTCGATTTACCTATTGTCTTATTTATTTTGAAAGAAAAACAATTCTCCTAAAACAGTTTAAGTTTTCTCTAAATTTCTATGTATAAATTTTATATTGTATATTTTATGTATAAATGATGCTGATGTAAAACTTGTGAATCTTTTATTTGCAAGTCTTTGTCGCTATTTTTAATTTCCATAAATTCTCAACGTAGATTCTTCATTCAAAAATCCTCAACTTAAATTCTCAGTTGGATCATTATTAACCTATCTTATAAGAATTAAAGTTTCTAAGATACATTTTATCACACAAACAGACAATAGGGAATTTACAAATTAAAATATCTACAATACATTTTGAGTTGGACAAAATTTTGGGAGGAAGGGATTGGATACAACGTCTCCTTTGTAGGCTACACGCTGTTTCAATGTACATGGAGTTAAGAGATGAAACATTTATTCTGAATTAAAGGGTCATTTATGTTTTAAGTCTGTTTCCTCTTAAGCCCAATTTTTGAGACAAGTATTTATTTCCTTGGGAAGTCCAAATTCCTTTCTACGGAAAGAACTCGGGATAAGTGAAAGATAAGGATTTATCATCAACCATGAGGTATATTAGACTACCTTTATTTCTACTCTTACAAGGAGTCGACACACCCTGTATCTTTAAAATCCGAGTGCCCTTTTGTGAGATGAAAGTACACATGAAGTACTTCAAAAATTTATATATTTCGAGATATTCCGCGTTATTTTCATCGATTTTCAAGTATTGCCTTGTTAGTAAATTATTACTGAGGCGCTGAGATCTTAACAAAATTCAATAAGCCTTACTTCTGTTTCAGGAAAAAAAAATATTATCAGGTAACGTGAGTCAATGATATAGAAGGTGTCTTCATTATTTCATCATTTCAATAAATAAATAAATATTTTTAACTCGGATTTTATTTATTTATTTATTATTCACTGATTCGAATCTTGTAAATGTTTCACATCATCCATTTTCCGTAGGACACATAGTTCATTAAAGTGATAGTTTTCTGTCAACCAGTGACCAACACTACAAAGCCAAATCTGTTCGAGAAAGTAAACAAAAGGCCTTATTCTGTTTACTTTCTAATAACAGAGAAATAAATATAAGAAATTAGTTGATCAAAAGGCGGTGGCAACTCATGAGAAGTATGTCTGTGAAACCAATGTTCCAAATAGTGTTAATTAAATAGCGCGGGAAGAGAAAGACAGACTTATCTTTTATTTGAAGTCCATTAAAAAGAAAAATTAAACAATAATTAATAATGATAAAGAAGTAGCTGATTAAATTATTTAATAATCTGACCTTTAAACCTCAATGATTAATAATAATTACTTCACTTCCGGTTAAAAAATGAATTATTCACAAAGTTATATACTCTACATTTGTATATCATAAGAAACATAATACATTATAGGCCTACGTAGTTTTAAAGTAGGCCAATTTCATATACTTACATTTAAGCTAAATTTAAGTTGAGTCCTAATGACCAAAACAAAAATTATTATTGATACAATGTTATTTTGTATGACAAGAATTCAGTCAAATAGAAACCTTTTATAAGATTCATCAGCTCAAGGCTTCTGATTCAATCTTCGGCAGGGAACTGGGATTTTTTTCTAGGTTTGTTTCTTCCTTCTGACGACAACTAGGGTTCACCCAGCCCTCATACTGAAAGGGTATATCTATTTCCTATCGTTTGACTGCTGATCGCAGACACCTTTATCTCCGGTGGTCTCTATACACTATTCGAGGATATAGGCATGAACCTTTATTCTACATAAGAGCACATAGTCCCATCCTGCACTAATATAAACAAAAACCAATTCTTGCTGCTAATTTTGTCATTGACGGGGAATCTAGGACAGCTGTTTCACCTGTGTTATGGATCATCAGCTAGATTTATCCTTCAATGACAAGATCGGAGAGCATAAAAAGGCCATGGAGCCCAAAACCGCTCCCGTTCGTGGGGTCCGACACAAATAAATAAAGAAAAGAATTTGCCTGTATTCTTTTTTGATGATTAAAGTCTAATATTAAAGATGGTATTCCTTTATATCAATGAACTATCCACAGAATCCCAATGCTCTGTTAACATGGTGTGGATAATAAAACGCCGTTGTAAAGGAGAATGGGCAAACTCCATGGGAATTTGTCCCACCCTGTATAGTGATAAGATATATACCGATAGAAAGATCTCCTTATATATGTTATTATTACGACTCGTCACAATTATTAGTCCGTTAGGAGTTATATAGGTCTAGATATGATGTTTGAGTCATTGATTGTAATGAGTGTGGGAAGCAGAGAAGCCAACCACAGCAAGCACCCCCCTCCCCGCCTGTAGGTGGTTGGCTTCTCTGCTACCCACACTCATTACAATCAATGACTCAAACGTCATATCTAGACATATATATCTCCGAACGGACTAATAATTGAGACAAGTCGTAATGATAAAAAATGTTCTATTGATGGAGATCTTTTCTTACGTATATCTTATCGCTATCCAGGGGTGAGCAGATCTGCCCATTCTCCTTTCAGGCGAGCAGAGCGATTTCAAGATGTCAACCAATCAGTGATTTGTTCTGAAGAGCGTTTGGGGATTCAGTTACCTTTGCTTTTCAGTATTTGATGTTTTTTGCTTTTGTTTCATATTTTGTTTTTAATCATGTTTCTATTTATAACAGTTCTTCATATGTTTTGATTAATTATTAATTTTAATTTGTTTAAAAGTTAAAAAATTATGTTGTAGCCTTTTTTTTTCTTTCTATATTAAGAACGAAAGATCTTTTTTCAATTGAGTATTATCCGAAACACCATCTTCAGTTAGAGATTACCTTGAAAGAAATTCTTCTTTAAAAAAAACCAAGAAAAAAAAACCAGACATTTTCTTTCTTTCACTTTTTCAATATATTTTTATATATAAACAAGTAAATCGAATATTATGCAAAATTTATATAAACCAAGTAAATAGAAGAAAAAACTATAATACAGAACTGAATTCCGTTAATCTCATATTTTAAGCTATTTAGTAGAAATTCTTTGATCTCTCAGATATTTTGGTGTAAGAGATTATAAGAGGGGAATTTGTTCGTCTATATTTTGTAATAGTTTTTGCAACTATTATAAGATTTGTGAATCGGAACTGATTATTATTATTATTATTATTATTATTATTATTTTTTCTTTAATGCAATAACAATAATAATAATAATAACAACAATTAGCAGAAAACTCACATAGACAAGATCAGTAAATACACCGAGCACACACGAGCTCTAGATGCAGTGGAGACAGGACCGAGTACGTGTTGTACCCATCGTCCTGTCCGCCACTGATCTGGTGCCTCACACATTGCACCACAGCCTCAGCACACTAGGACTTCATAAAAACACTTATGCACAACTGCAGAAGGCTGTGGTACTCAACACAAGACGCATAGTTAGGAAATTTATGGACACAAGCACACACCCTAATCATTCTTGCACATATTTTTTTTTTTTTTTACACTTGACAATAAGTGCTTTGGTCCTTGACCCGCCATTTTGTCTTTGCTGGGGAAACCCAAGGTTTGAAACTTTTACATAATAATTTGAGTTTTTTTTTTCTTCTCACATCTTAAGCCTTCTTACCAATTATCATTACGACTAGGGAAACATATAATCTTTGATGTTAGTCTTTGCCATTAACGCTGAGGTTAAGCTACATTAATTGTACTTATTTCATTCCATTTCAGTGATATCCTACTCTTTCTTTTCTTTGAGATGAATTGAAATAGTGTTAACCTACTAGTTTAAAAGAAATTACGACACATTTAAGAGTAAAAAGTTAGATAAGAACGCGTACATTTCAGTTAATGCAAGATGCATAAAGTTGCTAGTGAGTTGCCTGAATCCCAGTACGACATCAAAAACCACTAATGAAGTCTGCATTCCAGTGTTAAGATCATGTCTTCAGACAATACAATAATAATGAGGAAGTTACTGGTATTCACCAATAAGATTTACCGTTTGCATTTAACGGACAATGTTAATTAATAACTAGGCCATCCCCTGTCTCCCCCTGGTAAGTATGAGATAATCCAAGAAGAATCGATTCCAAGCGGTTATGGCAAAAAATGATATTTTATTCCTTTTTGAATGAACTCATTATTTGATAGCGCGCGCCATTGTTGACGGAGAGAAGCTAAAAACTGAACATTGAAATTTAAATTTTAATCTAGTAGGCTAAAATTAATAAGTTGTTTTCTTTTATCTCTGGCTCTTCTGTCATTGAAGTGATAAGAAACAATAATTTGAATGTAGTCTCCGTGGCCTAATGGATAAGACGTCTGACTTCGGATCAGAAGGTTGCAGGTTCGATTCCCGGTACGGACGTTTCATAGTAGAAATTTTACACACAGGAAATTAACAATTGCACCGGACAGACAGAGAAATAAAAGATTTTAGTAATATAGATTGAAGAGATAGTTTTGAAATTCATTTATTCACTATAATTTTCTATTTCATTTAGACTGAGTAGTTGCATCATAACAGATGGACAGACATGTCGATTGTAGCACTGCTTTTCGCTAAACAAGAACGGGCTAAAACGAGACGGAGAAATGAGAGTATACGAATATGGCAAAAAACCACGATTGGAATCAAGGCAAAAACTAGTTGCGAAGAATCAATCAAATAAACAGGTCAAAAAAGTAATAAAATTATACAAAAGACGAAATTTAAACTAGACCTTCTGTTTTATTAAAAAAAAAAAATAAAAAAAATCTGACAATTAAAAATAGTAATAATAACAAAAAGTTTTGGATTAATCTAAGTTAATAAAAATTATTATTAACCTTAAATGAAATAAATCACAAAATAACAATTAGAAAAAATTGTTGTAACGCTTGTCAACTTTTATTGTGATTGCATGAATGCGTTCGTTGGGGAAGAGCAATTAGTGTTTGTTACCGAGGCCGGATTTTGCCTCTTTTCTAAGATAATCAAAATATTATCCAAGTGTTTGATATGAATTGTTGTCTTTTCATGTTTTTAGAATTGACTGTATAGTTGTAGCAAAAGCTGTGCATTTTATTTTCGCTAATATTGAGTTTGGTAAGACGTTATTAAGAAATGGGCGGACGGCATCCATTGTACTGGTAAATTATTTGAGAGAGTGAACTTGGTAATCTGCCTTAATCCCTTCTTAAGAGATAATCCAATTCATCCGACAGATTTTCTAATGAAGATGAGTCTATTGTTAATGCGAGGGCGGAAACAAAATCAATTCAAACAGAGACGCATCATGGCTGCTGTATTTAAAAAGAAAAGCAAATAGTAAGGTATTTGAAATGTGAAAACATGTACGT
This sequence comes from Thereuonema tuberculata, assembly GCA_023159025.1. Classification (NCBI taxonomy): domain Eukaryota; kingdom Metazoa; phylum Arthropoda; class Chilopoda; order Scutigeromorpha; family Scutigeridae; genus Thereuonema; species Thereuonema tuberculata. Next base: position 45,290,607 of record JAFIDM010000007.1, read on the forward strand.
GATACGTAAAAATTATTGCTTTTTTTTTTGCCGCTTTTCTAAGGTGCGTCCTAGTTGCAAATTTTATATGAGTAAAATTCTAACGCTTATTGGTTTGAATGCAAAACAAACAACTTATCCACTTTTATTTTTTTTTTTCAATAATTCAATCGATTTGAAATCTATAAAACTATAATAGTTTCATTATTTTAGATTCTTAAAATTAGTTAATTTTTGAAATACAAATCTGAAATTGACATAGTTCCTGGTTTTACTAAACATTAAATGGTTTGTCCATTTGACCGTTAATTTTATCTTTAAGAAATATTTGTCACCCAAAGGAAGTCTCTATCGTAAAATACGCTTAAGGCTGCATTGAATAATTCCTTTGTTATTTAGGTAAACCATTGTTATAAATAAGTGATTTTCTATGTTAAAAATTAAATAAAAGGAAAAAAAATAATATTAAATTAAGATAGTAAGAATTAAAGTAATAATTAGAATTAATTTAAAATATGAATAATAATTATATTTAAAAAAATATGTTTTATTAATTCAAAACTTAACTCTTAAAAATATTAATAAAAAATAAGGTAAATGTTAAATTTGTTTAAGAATAAAACTCTATCATAAAATTGCTTAAAATAGAAGATATTTTCTAAAAAAAAAAAGTGCCTGAAAACATAAACATACTGATTACGTTAAAAAAATAATATAAAACAAATAAACAACTGATAATATCTTCTATTGTTTATATTTGCATAATAATCTCTTCTTAAACTCTTTTCATGATATTTTTATTAATGTTTTTACTTAAAATAAATGAATGAATTAATTATTTGTATTTTAAATATTAGCTTAAATATTTAAAATTTGAACTGAAGTTAATAAGTTTGTCTTCATTAGTTTTTGATTTAATTGAAGTCATTAGATAATCAAATAAAATATTAACTTAAACGGGAAGAGAGCAGGGCACACACAAATAAATGAGAAATATTTTTTTATCTGTTTCGTAAGTGAATTATTAACAAATAAATAGCCGTAAATGATGAAACAATGAACATTTAAATTCATTGCATTTTCTTAAATCAATTTACTACTTTTTTTTTTGAAATTTCGTTTTAAACCCAAATATAATTCACAGGATTTTAAGGAAAATTATGTTAAGACTTCCAATGTAGTGTTTTTCACCTGTTGACGTAATACTGAACTTTATTTCTAATTAATGTGTATTAACTAATGGTTATTAAGAAAATAATAGTAATAATAGGATGCAGAATAAAACTCTCTTGCTTTATTTTTTTACCCTTGTGAATTTTTAAGTCATATTATGTACCCATAAGGTCAATAAACTGAGACCTATTTCTCTGTTTACTAGCGATGTTCTTCTGTTCGTGAACTGTGCGTCGTCTGCTACGAAATCTGGTGGAAAACTCGCCAACTGAGAGCCATCGAGGAGTTTGTAGTACGACGAAATATAGTCCGTCTTACTTCGAGTCGTCAGTGCCCACAGAATAAGTTCAGTGAATCGTAACTGTCACATTTGAGTTTAATAACGCTGTTTTACGAAATTTGTTGTGGGAAAGTTCTTGGTGTGTAAGGAAATGTAAAATGCTAAGCGGTGCTTTTCCCTTCCTCCGCGACCTGATCACTTCGCTGTGTCTTGTGTCACTGCGTTGAATATGGCGGAATTTTGAATGGGCCTGGAGTAGGTTGTCACTACTCGGCTTCTGTTGGACGTGGATTCCGTCGTTTTCCTTGGATTATTCCCGGCTCCTCACCAGTGGATTTAAATGTCGGCCGCACACATGCTGCGCAAGGCTCGCTCTGACATGCCGTGCAGGATCGAAGGATGGCTCATGGCCTGCGGTGAGTAGCTTCTCTTTTCGGCGGCGGATTCCGACTCTTTTGCCGCGTGGATCAGCCACGGTGGGAGAGACACACGCTCTTCTAGACTCGGGTTGTTGGTTTTCAGTGGATTTTATCTTTTCTTACTCACAGTCCATTACAAAAACACTAGTAAACTTAAAGACTTGATCCTCGCTTCTTTCGACAACTCTAGTAAAAGATTATTATTGGCTAGTTTGTTAAAACTGAATTTATTAACGAACAAATTGAATGAAACTTATTAAAAAACTGATTTCCTGTCCGTATATTCTTAAATCTGGAAAAAAAATCATCTTATTTTACAACCTTCATTCAATTTCAAAAGCGTTATCACAATTGTTGGGATAGAAAAATTTAAAATTACTTGATTTTTTTTTTCCCTATATTCTTTTCGACAATTCCAGCTAAATATTTTGATAAAACTTAAATTTAATAATGGAGCAAATTGAAAGATACTTAATAAAAAATTAGTTTATAATTCGTAAGGATTCTACGAATCCGGAAAACCGGAAGACCGGAAAAATCTGAAATCTGAAATTCTTCCTTTCAAAAATTCATCCACTTTCAAATACATTGCAAATTTTGTATTAATATAGATATTCGGTTGTTGGAAGGTTTTATCTTTAGTCGCATTATAAACAACTTTGCTTTTTATATTTATTTTGCTTGTTACAATCTAGTTTCAAATTTAAAGTTCAACATTCCGATTAAACATCTGATATAAATTGAAAACTAAATAATTATATTGATTAGTAACGTGGTCGAGAGAAGCGAGAAAGGGGCAAAGCCCTAAATTGATTTAAAGAAAAAAAGTAAAAATCTTGAGTTATAATTTTTATTTTTGTCTGGATTTCTGTAATGGATAGTAATTATGAAATTATTTGCTGTTATCCTGCCAAAATACAGAAAAAATTGAGATAAGGGAAAAGAAATTTGAAAAAGCCTAATTTAAAAAAAAAAAAAAAAAAAAAATGATGATTTATTAAAATTTTTCATTTTTCGGTCTCAATAATTGTTTTTAAATGTCGACTGTGTAGCTTTTCGTTTTATATCTTTGTTTAAATCAAAATTTAATTAAGAATTCGTGGAGGGGTGGGAGATACCCCCTAAAAGTAATTTGGAGAATCAATTTATAATCTAATTACTTTGGCAGTGAAAACGTTAGCTGATCCATTAATCAAAACCAGGTAGTAACTAAAACCTGTCGCAAATTATGTTGTAGAACACGAAAGGAATGATGACATCATATTCTGTATTCTTATCACCCATTGAGAGTAACGTTTGCTGACTCACAAGAATCATTCTTAAAATTAAGGTACTTTTAGGAACAAAATGAATGAAACTTATTATTAAATTTATTTCCTTTCCGTTGACTCTGAAATCTGAAGCCGGAAATTCTTATTTTCCGAAATTTATCCAGATTCAGAAACGAGTCACATTTCGCGGATAGTAAATTGGTTCTCGTAAACGGAGTAAGTCTTTAATAGCTCTTTAAAGATGATATATTAATATAGTATTGAATAATTGAAACCTCATTTTGCTTGAAATTTTGTTTGCTGAGTGTTTTTTAAATAAAGAAAAGGACATTACAATAAATTTTCGGAAGAGCGTAAATCATCTTTTGCTGAAATTTTATACACAGTACATTTATTTATTTATTATTTTACTATTATTTACTATTATTTTACTATTTATTTTTTTGCTAAATAAGTAATTTTGTTAAAAACTGTATTTAAAAACCCTTTTTTAACAGAGAATTTTGGTACTTTGAAAATAGTATTTGTTATATTATTTTTTTTTTATAATATAGTCGATATAAGATTTTTCTAGAATATTTTCGGAACCAATACGAACATTTTCGATTTCATTTGTTGGTGTGATATTTTGGATTTATTTTGACCAAATATAATGAAACTTGCTTTATTTCGTTACTTTATTTTGAGTTCATTGTCTCAAAATTAGTAATTTATTTCCTTATTTACTTTTGTCGAAGCTTGAGGATCTTTTCGTTGTATGTCTGTCTGTCTGTTCCCGCCATTGAAATCGAATTGGATTTTGTTGTTTAATGAATCGATCGGACACCGCCCTATGGCAATTGCATCTTTAAATCAGTTGACTTAAAATCAATTGACCTTTTAAGTTTATGACTTCATTAAAGATTGGCCATTATCATCTACTTTTCCCCGAGGGCGAAGGGGGTGTTGGAGAGAGGAGACACTTTCGTTCTATCCCTGCAGCTGTACTAAATAATTTGAACAGTACTGTAATTTTAATAATACTGTACTTCTAATACAAAGATTTTAAATAAAGATTAAACATTCAGCCTAAAGTGAACGAGTGAATTATTATAAATAACAATAACAACAAACTGTCATTGATTGAGAAAACCAGATGACGCTTTCGATTGAAGATTAAATTACAGCGTCCTAAGCATTACCCAGAAGTAGAGAATAAATAAATAGGAAAAGAGTCTGTTTTTATACAGTAGTCTGATGAATTTGGCAATAATTCATATTGTTATTAACCACTGCTAAATAAAGAATTTAATTTTTACGGATTCAAGGATATTATCAACAGTTACCATAAACATAATATTAGGGGCCGTTCAAGTATTGCGTAAGCATTAAAAGAGGGGGGGGGGTCAAGCTTTGCTTATTTTTGCTGCCAGGGGGAGGGGAGGGATCAAAGCAATGCTTACGTTACACAGACAAACATGCACGCGAGAGAGTGCGCTGCGCGAGATAAGCTTTTCCCTCAGTATTTCATGTGTACTTTTATATTTAATTTGTTACATTTTAATTCAGGAGTGAATATCATGTAATTTTTGACTGTTTTAATTTATTCTTCAGTGGCGTTTGCTGATAAATGAGAGAGTATGGAATTGAATGTATGTGGCATTTTCGTCGTGTGTTTTACTATAAGATCTTCGTGTCAGCCTCCTTTAATTTAAAGAAGAAATATTGATTTATTCTCAATCAATAATAAGTCACATGACTTTATTAATTTAATAAATGAAACTCCATAAAAGGAACACCAAAAAAATTAGTTTCTTTCTTCTTCTTTTAGGTCTGAACAAATTACAAAAGCTGCCTTAATTTGCCCAGATTACCAGATTTGAATTTAAGAAAAAAAAAAAAACCTCTTCTTCTTTTGCCTCGGGCTTAATAGTGCATTTTAGTGAAATGCCGGTGACACAAAGAAAGGCGGGCGTTTTTTTTTTTTTTCTTTTCTTTCTAATTAAAACGCTCGTCGCTACAGAATCTTATACACAGTTGCATTTTCAGTAGCAAGCTGCTATCAGAGGTGGCTGTAATTTTCTCCCCTTGAGGCTGGGGTCAGAATAAACCCCCCCATACATTGATTTGGTTGCCCTCCTCCTCATGAAGAGGTGCTCGCGTAATGCAGTTCCTTCCAGATATGTCACATCGGAAAACTATCCATCGCCATTGATGGAGTGCATCGCCACTGATAGCCAAGACTGTTACGAGGAGGGTTTCTCCAACGAAATTAATTAACGTTAAGCCACGACGGAAAATAACCAATAATCGATCAAACATTAGACCTCATTATACTTAAATATAAACAAGTGCTTCCTATATAATGACAATACTCATTTTACTTAGGTTACATTAACAAACAAGGTAGGATAGCGATTAGTAAATCAATCACAATGCTTCGCAGCGTCTTTTTATAAGTCTATGAAAGTATAATTGATATTGCTTTAATTTCCTTATTATAAATGTGATAGTTGCGATTATTGTGATTGTTGTAGAGCTGTATTATAAATGTGATTGTTGCACATGCAAAAGACGCAATTGTTGTGATTGTTGCTAATGATATTTTAATGATACTTGTCCACAGACAGACAAAACGGGAATATTTGTCTTCTGATCCTTAGCACAAGACTAAACATAATTTGTGATCAAAGCTGAAATATCAAGGGAAAAGTAAAAATCCTTTAATATAAGATTTTTGAAATGTTTTATTTAGACCGTTTAAAAGTCTTTGTACGATTATTATCGATACAGAAACATTCAAACACATTAAACGTTGCTTTAGCTTCAGTCTTTTTAAATTTGCGATGGCTTTCATTCAAAAGATCCGAAATCGTTTCATTGCTATATTTGTTTTCTTAGTTTTTTTTCTTCTTTGTTTATTCTTTTCTCTCAAAAAGAGGCCATCACCTTCTTTGTTCAAAGTTGATTTAACCGTGTTTCTTTTGGTAGATTTAAAAATAAAATTCAACAAGGATGCTTGAACTTATTTTCTTTTGAAATTAATCACAACTATAACAACTTAAAATATTTTCTTTTTTATATATATTATTAATTTTCAGCAATGAAGCATTTAATGTGGACCACATGATGATGATGACGAGACTTAAAAAAACCGCTTTATGTTTCTGAATATATTTATTTCTGAATTACCGGTATTTATTTTATTATTACTTTTCTTCTACTTTTAACCGAACCTTAAGACGATTTTCGAGTTAATTTATTCTCAAAAGCTCGTTTAGAATCCCATTAAATAAAAAAGATTTAAATTGCCAAAAACGCCTTTTTTAATTTAAATGTAATTTAGTCGGAAGTAATTTATTGAATTGCTTTCAAAGCACATTCACATATTAATTAAACGTAATATGTTTCATTTTCAATAATACTTTGGACTAACTAGATAAAATTCCATTAAGAATTTTGATTTTCATTGATTTTCCTCATTAAAATTTCATTTATTTATTTATTTGTTATGTTGTTGTTGTTTTTTTTTTATTGTTTTGTTTTTTGTGTGTACTGAAATGTTTGATATTTTAGTAGAAAAGAAAAAGAATTGTACTAGATTTTATTTTGTTTTAATTTTTATTATAACAACCAATATCTTCATCTTGAAAAAGTTTTCTTTTGGGTTGTGTAATAATCTTATTTTGGTTCTAAATTTACAATTTTTATAGACAGTCGAAATTATAATTATGTAGGACAAAGACGATAGTCTACAGATTCATTATTCAAGCTGATGATGTGGTAAACCTTACTTAAACTAAATCCCCGTTGGTCTTAAGATAATTTGTTAACACATTTCCTTGGCGTCTCCGTCTGCAGAAGGCGTTAAAAATGGATCAGGAAATCAGTTCTTATGTATCTGAAAGTTAAAAATATAAATGGTGTGCATCACTCATCTGCACCCTCTCACAGCTGCTGCTAAATCTTTACCTGTTTCTTCAGGCTCACGAGATGACTATTTCACGCCTACTGCGAGGAGGAAGAACCCATTTAGTATGTTCTAGATTTTTTTTTCTTTGGAATGTTTTGGAAGACAACAGGATTCTTCTTTTAGTGTCTCATTATGGTCTTCGTTTTTGTTTTGAGTTTTGGTAATTAGTTTACACAGAATTAGACTTAAGAGAATGACTTAAAATTAATAGAATAAAAATTCGATGAAATTGACGAAGTAGCATCAATAAAAAGCGGAATTTTTTATTTTAATTTTGTAAAAGTTTTTAATTTTTTTTACATTCTTTATCGAAATAGATCATTAAAATTGTCAATCTTATAATTTACTACTTTCTATTGCAATTATATTGAGAACATTATTTTTTTAGAGAAAATTCGATTCTTCTTTTAGCAAATTTTGTTATAGGGCCCCTATTTTTATAGCTAAAAAAATCTTAGGGAAATGCAGTTATTTATGACTTAAAAATGAACAATCAGTCAAATAAAAAAACTGATATGGCGCTTCTTTTTTGGAAGCAAACAGGTTTCCCTTATAATACTTTATGCTGAAAATATGACTAAATATGATGACAGTGTTATACTAGCGAAATATAAAAATACGTTTTCATTCGCAATAAATACATTATTTAATGTCTTTATGTCTCAGAAATACTTACAAAATCAAAGTTACAAAAAAAATAATAGTTGTGAAAATCTGGGCCTCAGTTACGAAAACAGAGGAATTTTTATATTGTTAGCTAGAAAAGCCAAGTTAAAATGCTAAATAATTTGGTCTCAATGTTATCTTTTGATATTTTGATGACCTTCTGTGAGAAGCTTCCAGAACGAAAACGAGCTCTCATCCATATTTCGAAAGCTCTTATCAGCACTTTCCAACCTATCAGTGCTTTTCCAAAAAGTTTTGAGATCCTGTAAGAGGGTCTCTTTACAGACTTATTCTGTTTACAATTCCTGACCAGCTTCTGTTCTTAAGAATTTCTTTTTTAGTCGCTTCCAAACTTTAAATAACTTTTGAATTCAGTCTTTTTCTTCCAAAATATAAATACCATTCATTTGTTAGAACTGAGGCGAATTCACTTAATTTATAATCTGAATATTAGTGTATTTTTTAAAAATTAAATTATCTTTAGACAGTTTCGTATCGCTAGACATTGTCAACGACTGTCATTCAGCGATGTAAGATGTGCATTATACGAGTGATCATCATCATAAACAATTGTAATTTTGTTGATGTGTTTGTTCATTTAAAATTTGTTTTCTAATTTAACCCAAGTTAAAAGGTTGATCTTTTAAAAGTGTTAAGTTAAAGTTGCGATCAGGCCCAGAGGACCGCGCAATGCAGCTGGAGGGTAGGCTCCAGTGTTCAGAAACCTACGGGACAAAGTTGAGGACGGGAGGTCGGCCCGCCGCTCGCCCGCCTTTAACTCCCGGGAAAGAAACCCGGTACCCATTCTATAGAGGGCTGGGTAGATCCTAGGGCCCGTTTGGAGGAGAAAGAAGCGTGGAAAAATTCCCGTCCTCCGCCGAGGCCGGGAACCGAACCCGCCACCTCCAACCCGCAGCCAAGCGCCCTTACCCACTCGGCTACCGGGCCCACTTTTAAAAGTGTTAATGTCGATTATTTGTAGAGGTTTATCTGTCTGTTGTGTTCGTCTAATGAAGTAACTCGATTGCCGATGTTAGCTTGAATAAACTTATTACACAGCGGATCATTGAAATTAATCACCAGTCTCAAACTTCTATCGTTATTAGATGAAAACTAATTTTAGTTTTACCTTTCCCAGCTAATGCTAGGAAGCTTTCTACATTTAGTCACTACTTTGAAAAATTTCTTCTCCACCGATGACCAGCACAGAAGGTGCGAAAGGTTAAGGATCCTGTCATCGGTGGAGTTTGACTGACTGACAAGTCCTAAAGAAGCGCAGGACAAGCAATTGACCTTTTTTTGTATTATTGTCTATTTTTGGTAGGGTTTTCTTTTGGAAGGGTCCCGCTTTCGGGGTCGAGACCTGGATCCTTAACCTTTCCCATCTTCAAAGTCTGTCGTCGGCGGAGTTTGACTGGCTGACGAGTCCTAAAGAGGATGAAATGGCCGTCCCAGTCTTTCGCCGGTGATAGCTTTTACTTTCCCTTGTACCTTCGTTGATTATCAGTTGCTTATAACATTATTATTAGACACGTTAAAGTCCTTGTTATTGTCCTATTTTTATATTAGAATACACTTTATTAAGTTTCCTTGAATTTTTACTCTTCTATCATTCGATATAATTTCAGTCTTCAGTCTTAATAACCATTGCCTGTCTGTCTGTTTGTTAGCTTGAAAACACTGCAAGTATTAGCCTAGGAATTTCAGATGTAGGTTTAGGACTTTTAGCATGAACTCCCTATTGATTTTGGTACAAATTGGGACCTATAAGAAAAGAGTCTGTGATAAAAATACAACATTTGTACGTGAGAGCTTTCAATTTGGATTTTTGAAAGTTGATATGCAAATATAATTCTCTGTTTTTTAAGTTTTTAAAATTTTCAATCTTTTACTTGTCTATTTTTTTCTGTTTCTTTCATTCTTGATTTTATCAAGTAGAAATCCAGTATCTGATAATAAAAATATATTTATTATGTTTATTATTCCAATTTTTTTCGATTGGTCGCCAGAAAGTTAATTTGCCAAGTAATTTGCTGACCACTGTAAAAACCAAGAATTTTATATAATCCTCGTCCATCACTTTGACAAAGTGGGGACAATTTTTATACTTAATTTTTATAACAACACAAAACATAAAGTTTCCAAGAATAAATTCGAGAATTAAAATTTTTTAAAAACGTATCTCTCAAATAAAATTCGCAGAAAGCAGGGTTTGATGAAATATGAATTACACAAATTAACTTCTGTATATCTTATGCTTTAATTTTAAATGTCGCTGCGCATTTGTGTATAATTAGTGTTTCTTTTCCCCATAATTTCCTTGTATTACACTTTGTCGTTTATCGTCAAATTAAACTCGAAATAAAACCTACATCACAGAATCAACAGATCGATCATCACCGGATACCAACAACAGCAAAATGGAAGGAAGCAGAAAATGTAAGAGGGGGGGGGGGGAAGTTAACAGAGCAGATATTGACTTATGGCTCAGTGTATTTCACAGCTGTTCTGTAAAACATTGAAAATAAAAATAAATATATTCCAACATTTTAACACCAACTAATTCTTTAATGAAAATATTAATGGTTAATTACCTAATCGTTAGGTATTTAGAAATGATCCTTAAGTTTTAGTGTATTGATTTAAAAAAAAAAAATCATGAAATTAGGAACTTGGCTTCAACTAACAGAGTAATATTCCTCATCGAGTTGACAGATTCAGAATTCATTTATAAAATCAGCTAAAAAAGGTCGATTTCTCTGAATGCTATTATTTATGAAATCTTATAAAAGCTAAACAGCTAAACTACACAGGATCTCACTTGGATAAACAATGACTCCAAAATTACAACTCAAATTAATATTCGACTTTTAGATCTTCGAAGAAACAGAATGTTTGAAATCCTTGAATATGTTTCCAATCGTAGGAATAGAAAAACCACTGTGAAAGAGCACAAGAACTAAAATCGTCATCTTTGGCAGAATGAGGTGATTCGAATGAATTGAAGAGGAAAACGAAAAAGATTCAAATCATTTCTGTCTCATTTGCTTCATTAAAATGCATGTAGTGTTCACGGAATCACTTCGGAATATCAGGGTCTTTTTTTTTTTTTGACTATCCCGTACAGATCTTACGTATTGAGCAGTAGTATTGTTTATCATTTGTCAACAGCTTTCAGACCATGATTTCCATTCGTTTCTATTGGAACGGATTTCTTAGTACAAGTTAAATACAAAATATTACATCAGGAAATTCGTGTGGAAAATGACGTCAATCTGAAAAGATAGAAAATGTTTGGTTAATTAATAAGAAACGGAGAATGGGATGAGAATTATGAATAGGGCCTACCTAAAATCAAAGTAAAAGAAGGTCGTCGTTGTTATTGATATTTTGTATCACATCTTGTAATTCTGCTTTACTACTTCTACCAATTCATTGCAATTACTTATATCTAGATTAAAAATGTTGACCAAAATTACAAAATTCAAGCTGGCAATTAGCTCAACATGAGTTCTGTCCAATCTGATATTCTTGATAACAACCTTCGTTATCGTTTTTTAAAACTAATCTTTTTTAAATTGTATTCGGATGAACTAATGGAAGATTCAGAAACCCAATGTGAAACTAATCATTCTTATTAAAATTGCAAATATTCGAAACCGCGGATAAAACACGAACTACATTTGCATTCTTGTTTGAAATAAATAAATAATAAACATTATTTCTTTGTTTTCTAAAGCTGTTAAGTTATCTTCAGAAATAAAAACAAAAAATCTATTCGACTCGAAGTTTTTTTAGAAAATTAAATATGGTCTAGTCAGATTCATGAAGAGAAAAAAAAAAACTTAGCTTTCCTTTCTTCTCAAGGAAAGAAAAATATCTAGTTATCTGTGCTCTTGTTTTCGTAAAATGTAGTGAAAGCCCTCTGGTTATATTAGTTAAAAAAAAAGTAGCATAGGTTATCTATCGGGGACGTTACAGCTTTCATATATAGCGTCTATTAAAAATATTTTCTGTTTGTATTTTTCCACTCTTAATAATAAATTTTCTAAGCCCTTTAATAATTCTTTCTTTTCTTTTTCCCTTGTATTTACTTTTACTTCCACTTTATTCTTTAATAAATACTTTTGACTGTTAAGAGGTGGGCGGTGACGCGAATTTCTTCCTCTGGTTCATTTCCGTCTTTGTTGTTGGACGAAATTGCCCAAAGGAACATGCGGCATTTTTTTCCGTCTGCATGGGTGGACTTCGGACAGAGGACACGGAACGTCGTGAGAAAAGATTTTCCACATTATAACCCACCTCCTCTCCCTCTGTCTCCACTCACCCCTTTTCATTTTCTTTTTTTTTTTTATTCTATTCTATTGACCTACTTCTGTTTTCACAGTTTCCTCCAGCCTAATTGAGTCTTTTTTATTTATTTTTTTCTGTTTGTTCCTCAGAAAGAAGTTAACAAAGTCTTTTTGATACCTTTTGAATTATTATATACAGTATTAATCAACACCTACTGAATTTCTTATGAGGACTGATCTAGTACAAAAAGACGAATGTAATGCTTTTCATTTCTGAAAAAGAATTAACCTTTGTTGGGCTCTTCTAACAGATGTGGACTGTTTTTTAATTACTTCAATACTTTCAGTACTGTTTTTGAAAGAATTCCTGTTACTTCATTCAATAATATTTTCTTTGTTTTTTAATCATATAGATTCATACTCTTGTCGGATGATCTATTTTTGTACGTCTCTGATATTGTAGCACATAAAAACCAATTGTTTGGGTTTTGGCTTTAAAATCTGAAAGCATTACAGACACTTATTGTGTTGGTTTTTGTCAATATAAGATTTCTGAGAAATTATTAGTTTACCTCGCATCAGAGAGAAACCTGCTAAGACAATTTCTTCCTCCATTCTGATGTTGAATCCACTTTTAGCTCAAATAGAGATAAGTTATTCATCTTACAAGAATCCATCTGCTATTATAAAGAATGCAGAAATATGTCTCACTTGACTGTGACTTAAAGGGGAAGCAAAACAACCTCTTCTGATGTTTGCTTGTCACTCTTTTCCATTGGATTGTAATAAAACTGGAAACAGTGATTTTATCCATCAGTTTATTCTTTGTTCTAAGCTAAGCATCATTACACAATAGTAGTGTTTTCGAAGTTTTTTCCGTAGAATTTTTCCATTTCGTGCTAAAAATCAGCTTGAAAAAAATTTCCTTCAAAGACTGAAATATGAATAACAATTAGTAAAAAAGTGTTGTATAACTTAAAAAGCAATTAGTATATCATTTCAGCTTTCTCTCCAGTGAAATGGAAAGTGTTTTTTAAGTTCTAATTTTTCTTGCTTATTATATTTCTTCTAGAATATTATTACAGTAGATATAGTATTCTAAATGATTTTATTACCTAAACCCAATTCCATTCTTTAGTATAGATCTTGGTGGATTTCTTTTTTTCATTGCGAAGGTTGCCTTGTCACGACGATTCCCTTGATCTCTCTTTGTAATTGTGATGTTGCTTCGAATAATGTTAGAATGTTTATTATTATATTTTTGTCACCGAGAAATTCATTACTGTGGGATTCACTGCCTTAGTATAACATATGCTGTAGCCCAATGGGAAGATAATAGATTTCGTATCGGAATTGGAGGTCAGATAAACAATGGACACAGTATTAGGCTATAATTCAACCACAGTGTCAGTGTCTCTCTCTCTTTCTCTCGTTACTTGCACGGGATTAGATATCGGCCAATAAAAAATAGTTTTGTTTCATCTTCGGGAATTTGCTAGATCTTAGGCATTCTTAGCCGTTTCCAAATCCTATTGCATTCAGTATTTTACCTATCGAAGAGAGAATACTAAATATTATTTCCTGTTATATTATTGCTCTTATACAATAATTGTATTGTTGTATAAGAAGGTCATTCTTTCAGCTTTTATTTCGCAGATATTCTTTGTAATATATTCAGTTAGTTAGAATTTGGAGGTTTCACAGTATTCTCATGACAGGACACTACCTTTATGTTCACTTTTATTTAACAGATTTCTTTTGTGAATAATAAAAAAAAATAATGTGAAATTTGCGTATTTCTTAACTCTACTGAAATAAATTATAAAAAAAAAGGAAAGCAGAAACACAAATGAATCAAACATCACTATATTCTATAGCAGATAATCCTAATTGAAAATCTTTATTGGAAACGACTGATTTTAGAGAATGTAATATTTCTTTCACAGCATTAGCTAAATCTTAACATACGATTTTCTATGTTTGTTTTGTAAAAAAAAAATATAGATATATATTGTAAACTTTCGATATATATTTACAGGCTACATATCCAGTGTTTGTAATGTTTTTTGAAAGACTTTTTACATTTAAAGACAAATGGACATAATTTCAAAAATAAAAGTGTTATTATTATTGAAACTAAGATGGGAACTGAATTCAACATTAAGAACTGTCTTAAAAAACATATAATTTTGAAATATAGCAGCTAATCTTTTTTTAAATAACAAAAATAAAATACTTTTTCTTAAGACATAAGTAATACGTAAACATGTTTCTAAAAGTTTTAGACTTTTTAGAATCTTGAATTAATCTTTAGTTAATTAAATATTCGTAAAAAAGTAATGTTAATCGTTATATTTGGACAACTTTGTTCTGCTGACGAAACTCCACAAATATCTTTGATTAAAATGTATCGAAATAAATAGAACTTTATTGCTTAGAAAATCGTTGATTATTAGAAAAATTTCGAATTAGCGTAAAATGTTTATTGTCAAATAGAGAGAAAAAAATTATTGATAACTAGATGGTGATTCGTGTTAGGGTGTTGTTTTATGTAACGTGTTAGATGGTTATTGTTTACGTCACTCCAAGTCCATTCAACCCAGTGCGTGATGACACCCATCTGACAACTGTCACTTGGCAGTCGTCCCCTGGCGGCGGTCTCACCTGGTAGACATTTGCAGAGCTACCTACGGAGGTCGATTACACTTGAACACAGGCTCCATTGCTTTGCGAGAATTACACGCACCTTTTTGTCTCCTTTTTTTTTTCTCTCTACTCCATCTTTAGAAAAAACTAAAAAAAAATACCATTATAATTTTTAGAGTTTTCTCGGGTCGAAGATTAATTCTGTCTGTCAAGATAATAAGAGCAGGTTTTCTTTGGTCGTCACTAGAGCGCTAAGGCATCAAATTACTCGAGATTTCCCCTTGACTGAACCGAACCCACTGTAAGGCATTTCATCTGTCAGAACACCTGGACACAACACCGGAAACACAAACCAATAGTTTCGTTGGAGGCTCATTTTCTATCGAATATCCCCAATATCTTTTCTTTTTCCTTTTCCATATATTGCATTTTGAATCGAAAAATATTCCAACACTACAGCAGATATGTGTTAAGGTAAATTAATTGAAAACACCGTACTAGCCAGTGGCGTATTCATGATTTATTTTGGGGAGGAGAGGCGCTATGTTTCTTCCTGAACAAATATAGTCACCCTATAATGTAAAATGTTGTTTTAACGCTCTAACACTTAAATACTTAACTCCCTATCTTAGATAAAAAGACAGTTAACTGAAGTCAGGATAAATCTGAGATGGCTCCGAATTTCAACCCCTCCCACTTCTCATCTTAACAAAATTAATTTACATTTTTTTAAGATAAAGTCAGTAAATTTAATCAAAAAATATTTTGTTTTGTTTCTCCCTTTTTGTTTGTCCAAATGAAGCTTTGTATTGTCTCCTGACTTTCAATGACACCGTCTGATATCACATGTTCCAATGGATTATAGGCCTTATATTCAGAAACTTACTGTACTCCAACCACTTGACAAAGAAATGTTGGACATTTCGAAAGTCCTCGTATTTTAATTGTACATATATTTTATTTTTAATTGAGATGTGTGGTGGCTTTAAATTCCCCAATAAATATTTTTAACATCATTGAATGTTGAGACAACGGTTGTAAACGGGAATTGTTTGGCTTTCGAAACTAATGTTGTACCATTCTGTTTACGATTTCGAATACAATAATATAAATTTATACTTTCCAATATTCATTCCCTTTAAATAATTAAAAGAAATAATTTAATACCATTTTTGCTATTTAATTATAAAGTTTTATTTATTAGTTTTAGTAGTTAATTAATATATAAGTAAAAATTTAATTTACTATTTACTAAATTCATATAAAAATTAATGACATTTTAATGTAAAAAAAATTGCATTAAAATTGAAAACATTGTTGAAGAATTGACGCGGATATTTAATTTATTGACATTCCCTTTTTTTTAAAATAAGAATAAACGTCTTTAGGTGAAAATTTATCATTTTATTGTATTAAAATATTTCATTTGTTAGCTGTAATTAGATAATTTGTCTATGGGGAAGTCAGCCTTAAAATTAAAGCGGAAAACAAATACAACGAGCTTATCGAAATTAACATTTTAAAGTAACTTTATTAAACGTTTATAATGAAAATATTAATTACATTCAACTTTATAACTTTTTCATTTAATTATTTAGGCTCATATATAGAATTGGGGGGGGGGGGACGAGAGCTCTTCAACTTGCTATCGAATAAAAAAAAATAGGATTAATCTATACATTTTGAGATTAGAGATGGGGAGGGGGGAAGTGTCCCCTCGCCCCTGTAGATGCCCCTGTAATCATTCCATTCAGTTAAATAAAGAAAATATACTGAAATACTGTTTGTTTGCAGCTAAATTCGTCCTTTTTGATTTAGCTCAAATAACTCTTTATTTTATTTAGTAGAAATGATTAA
This sequence comes from Thereuonema tuberculata, assembly GCA_023159025.1. Taxonomy (NCBI): domain Eukaryota; kingdom Metazoa; phylum Arthropoda; class Chilopoda; order Scutigeromorpha; family Scutigeridae; genus Thereuonema; species Thereuonema tuberculata. The sequence goes on from JAFIDM010000007.1 coordinate 45,307,142, forward strand.
TAGGACGAAATTATTATGAATAATCCGAACTATATCCGTAGGAATTACATTTAATATTCATAAGAACGAAAATGCCATCATCTAATTAGCATAAACTGTTTTGAGCGTCATTATATCAAGGAAAAATAATATTCAAATGGAAATTAACAAATAAAATTCGTAATAATTAAAACCGAAACAAAATGAACAAAGAATGACAGTAATAAGAAAGATAAAGAAAAAAAGATGTATCTCGCCTAGGCCTACGGACTGTTTACGTATAGTCAAATTGTACAAATAAAAAAATACGAATTACTTAAATAAATATTGAATGATAAGTTAAATAGAAGACAATTAATTATTTTTAAATAAATAAATTAAGCAGTTTAGTGGTAAATACTGACCTACCGGTGTTCGGACGAAAGTTGTGCCACTCACAGTCACTACAGGTTTCCACTTGGTTTCAGTAATCGCAGACTCTTGGCCCTCTGGGGTCAATTGGCTGCTGCTCACCTCCTATTCCTTGGAGAGAAGGTTTAACTGACTGACATCAAACAAGCGCTTTGCTAGTGTTTGGGCGGGTCTTAAGAGATCCCTGGCGGTGTCTTGAACTTTTCGGAAATCAAGACGTCCCCTCATTATTGAGCTCCTATGGGCTTCGGTGGAATCGATCATTTCGGAGACTGAGTCTTCTGTCTGCTCGCGTTCCACAGAAAGCAACGAATGTCCATTCAGAAAACAAACGAAAGGCTTCTACTTGAAAACGTCCTCAGTTATCAAACTCCTTTTCTAAAATAGTCTCATATTATTCAGCCATTGAAAATTAAGCTTCCATTTGTTATAATTTTAGTTGAATTTTTGGAGCTTCATTTCGACGAGGTTTAAAAGAGACCTGATCTGTTAGAATTGTAGAAGATACCTAGAAATCCTAAAGCAAAACATGAAAGCTAATGTCTAACAGATGGATGTTGACGATCCCGTATTTTCGTGATTTCACGTAATTTACGCGACAATAGTCTCTATCCATGTCTTCTCACAAAATATTGAAATATTTAAATGAATTAAAATACGGGGAAATGCATGAGACTTTTACTACATTTTAATATAGTTTTAATAAATTGAAAACAGTCAATAAACAAACAATAAATTCATTATGTAGCATTTTCCTAGTGACAGACATTAAAAATACTAAATTCCTTGAGACCTGCTGAAGAGGCTAATGGCGAGATATCGTGTTTTTCGTAATTCTCGCGCAAACGTGATCGTCAACATCCATCTGTTAGACCTTAATATTTAAGTAATGAAAAAGTAATAATTTTCCATTCTATTGATAGTCCGTGAACAATTTTTAATCAACTTTCCATATTGTTCTTTTTTTTTTTTATTCCTGTTACTTACATTATTTATTAACATTGATTTCATTTTATTAGAAATTTTTTCATTCAAATGGTGAAAAATCGTACTCTTCATATTTTCAATTTTCAATACATTTCCAAGAAATATTTTCCACAAGCAACAATAACTATTTTCAATCACTGCCAAGTTTATTCTCACAAGGGTTTTCATTTCTGTAGACCTGTACAGATTAATGAAGAAATTCGTTATTGTAGTGATCCAAAAGAAAGAAAACTTGTTGACTACTAATGATGGTCTTTAGAATTACGAAATTCACTGCAAGCTAATGGAGAATTCTAGGGAAAAGGAAGGAAATACTGATCAATATAACCGTAATATTGAAATAAATAAGTTCGTAAATCAAGGATCGTTTTCCCAAACATTTGGAATCTTCATGTAAGTGCCCAGGAAACAGACTTACTGCGTTTCGTTGTTCTGCGAACTTTTTAATAGGATTCGTGCAACAGCATCATCGTCATTTCAATTCTTTATTTACTACCAGATCCTTTTTTAATAAAAACCATTATTAAAATATTATTTTATTTCCGAAAATGTTAAATTCTTTTTGCTGGTTAAGTCTTTAAAACAAAAATAAAGATCAACAACTTACAATACCAACTCTGCAGGTAAACTTACAGAATATTATCGTTTGGTTCCTTGGTTTTAAAAAACAAATCTTTTCACTTATAGAGTCAGCTATCGGATTTCAAGTTGAAAAGGAAGTCAACTATCGATTGACTGTCCACCATTTCTTTCGAATGGATGAAGTCCTTTTTCAATTGATTCGTCAGCCGGATCATTTCCTGTGTGTTTGTGTATATATTTTTTTCTTTTCTATAAAACTACAATCCATCTTGACATTTACATTTTTTACCATTTTTTTTTTTTAAATAAAGACCTAATTTTCTTCATTTACCTTCGAACACAATTTTCTTGTTAAGTGGACGGTCCAAGTTACAGGTATTTCTAATCAAATTATTAAGAACAAGAAACAACATTGACCTTTCAAGAATGCCTTTTAAACTGTCAGTTTTGCTAAAAGAAATCGGCATAATAACTTTTTTATCGGCATTTTTAATAATGATTCATGATTTTTCGAGATGACTGCGACTGAAGTTAATATAAACATTTTCAAATTTCACGATCTAATTTTTTTTTATCTTAATAAAACTAATTAAAATATTGTGTTACAAAAACAATATTAATATTTTCTGGGAAGTAATTATATCTTTCTGAACTTTACAATTATGAGCAGATATTGAATATTCGTTTTCAATTTTTTTAATTTAAAATTATTTTTGTATTTTTTTGTATAAGAAACACGAAAACAACTTTTACTAGGAACCTTCATTCTTAAATCAGCTTTTGTTCTCTCTAAGCTGTCACTAACTAACTTTTCTTAAATTGATCAACCATATATGGACGAATTTTAAAAAAAAAGCTAACACATTTCCTTAAACAACTTTTTTTTTTAAATTTTTAAGTTTTTTAAGCAAGTGTTAGTTTTTTAAAATTCATCCGTAACTGTATTCGCACACGTTAAATTTAATCCTCATCCACGATCGATCGTGTCTTCGAAATAGAACTCCATTCCGTGATTGAGGTGTTTCTCGAACTTTCAGGATTCAAACTGCAGAATAATGTTGATTATCTGTCATTAATCTCAGCATTAATTTCAGTGTTTATTATGTAATGCACTGTCAAAGCTTATTTGGTTGTTCAAAAGTATTTGACAGAATAAAATGGAAATTTTTTAGCGGCATTTTTAGCGTCGCAGTTACCATTTCGATGTTCTTTCTCATTCTCAGCAGAAATAGAAAGAACGCCGACATGGTAACCAACTGTATGATGTAAACTTCAGCCACAGGAAAAATTATCCGTAAGGTAAGTAGCATTTCTACCAAACCCCATACAGTTATAAGACAAATGGGGATGCAGCTAAGAAAAAAAGTCTTCTTCGGTTTCTTAAGGTAGTACCAGATTAATTTGCACTAAAATATTTAAAAAAAAATGAATTTATTTCTCATATTCAGAGAAATTCATATTAGCACATCACCATTTTTAGCATAATCTAAGGTTCGCATCGTGTGAGCATAGTTGTGTCCGGTATAAAACTACTTCTGTTTATAAGCGGAGATGTAACGAGAGCTATCTGGATAATTGAACAGCATCACTATGTATGTCTTGTATCGACTGACAAGAAATGTAATGGGATTATTTTGGTATTGAAAATTTTTCAACCACTGATGAACACTTTCTGAGAGATTTCGAATTATTAATTAGGATCAGGAGTTCACAACAGCACCAGTAGATCGAAGTTTTAATAGTGATTAAGTGCATTATATCGTATGAATCAATAAAGATAATGAAGCAGGACTGTCAGCATGTAAACATTAATGTTCAAGCCTTAACCCAAATCTTAATCTTTACATTTAGACAAGATTCCCTAAATAGAATCAAAGACCCCATATAAGAACATGGACGCTGCGAGGTTACCTTCTAGGGTTAGATATATTTTAAAGTACTGTTTGATAAATCCATTGGAGTTGATTAATTGATATTGATGTAAAGATTGTTCGGAACAGACTATTTGAAACAATCATTATCTTTTAAAACCCAGCATTCTTCTTCGTTAAAATACAAATGTTAATAAATTATAAATTCAACTTTAACGTATGGAATGAATATTTTATTAATTAAATCGAACAACAAATAAAAATATCGCACACATTTAAAAAATAACAAAAAAGATATTGCCATAAACCAGAACGTTTCAATCTGCGATTTTCAACGGAGCTGAAGATGATCATGAAGTTTTCCGCAGAAACGTCCTGGTTTATGGTGATATTTTTTTGTTATTTTTTTAAATGTGCTCGATCTTTTTATTTGTTGTTCGATTTTTAATAAATGTTAAAACATATATTTTTTTTAAATTCATCTTTTGTTTATATAATCTGTTGACAATATGATCAAATTTTGCTAGTATAGTTCAAGCTAAACAAAACTTCGTCTTTTTTTTTTTTTTTCTTTTTTTGCCAGAGAGTTTACACAATGATACATGTATCCTTCTCTCTTCCACAGCAGCCACTGTTATATTGAATTGAATTTCGGTGTAGAGACAAATTGTACTTCATGAAAATAATGATGATTCTACGGAATAATTTTCTGTTCCAATGACCGTCCTCCGGTTTCGTGAAATACAAAAGTTGCGATATAACCAGTTATTCATGAAGGACAAACTGCATTTTGCCGTTATTGAATTAAAACTATTCCACGATCTCCTAAAATTGAATTAAATAACGTAGTTAAGTTACATTTGCCCATATGCTACATTTAGTCCAATCGACTGAACATTGAAGGACATGACATTTTTTTTATTTTTTATTTTGCGAAACCTTTGACGTCACCACTGTTTTAATACCCTGTAATTACACGTTAAATATTAACATCGCTCTCAAGAAACCGACGAATTTTCTTTTTTCATTTCGGATAAAAAAAATGAACTTCACTTCGCTATAATAAATTAGAAAGAGAGAAAAATAAAGTTAATTTTTCCCTCTTTTTAGTATTTTGGCGAAGTAAAGTTCATTTTTTTATCCGAAATGAAAAGCAAACGTTCGTCATTTCTTTAACTTCTAAATTTATTTATTTATTTTTATCTTTTATTTTTGCATTTATAATTTAAAAATTTCAAATTCAGAAAAACAAAAAAATGAAGTAAAAAGGTTACATGATTCAATTTTGCATCAGCTTTAACGTTGCATTATTTTTCTTGCTACGAGTTTGTTTTTTAGGATAAATTACTAGAAGTAACCTTTAACACAGAGATTTTTCACAAAAGAACTACGACTTAGTGCAGAATGTTGTGTCCTGTTTCAAACGAAACAAATCCATTTAAAGTTGCTGTAACAGGTCACAAGTGTGAGAAATTACTTGAATTCCTCCCTCTGCAGTGGAATGTCAACTGTGGTGAGTTAATTTGGGTCAGTAAATAACTGGAAGACGATTTGGTCAAAACAAAACACTTAGATCATAAATCATTGCTGTTGTACTGTTTTTTTATTATTATTATTTGAAAAAGCTGCATTGTTGTACCTGGACAAATAAAAAGTTGATTCAGAATGCGCTAAGTTTAGTTCCATTATAAGATAACATATGATATCAACACATCTTAACTGAAAACTTAGATTTGCTTAGATTCAGTAGATAAAATAAGCATTACATCTTTAGTTTTTTTTATTATTATTATAATTTGTTCTTTCTTAAGCAACAGAGTTAACCTGTCTTAACCGCACAAGTTTCTTCACCGTTTACACACATTAGTTGATTGAGAATATCAAGTCTTTAAAGAACTGAAAGCGTAGAATTGGCTTAGAATTAACTTTCGAATTGAAGGTTTGATAGAAATAAACAAAGTTCTATCCCTGTCGTCGCGATCTACTTGTCCTCTGCCGGATTATGAAGCCCCCGCTTACGCCATGCTGTATATTCTTTTTAAGTTCGGTTCTTCACAGTATTTATATTAAAATAAAATTGAAGTAAATTGTAGCTGTCTTGGATTGTGTATCAAATTAGTATTTGAATTATCTCTATTTAATTATAAAGGCGTAATTTCATTAAATGTGTTTTAATTTAAATTTGATTTTTCTATATTTATCCTTTTTTTTAAATTTTCCTAGGTTTTTTTTTAGATATAAAGTATTAAAATTATTAAATTATTGAAAATGAAACAGTTTGTGTAATTTATTAGCTTACATTTTTAAAATACGCTAGGATGACCTAGAACATAAAAAAATGCAGAAAAACGTTTAATGTTTTTCGAAGTTGGTTGGTTTTAAAGAGCTTGTTCGTCTTTTTTAAGAAATAACATCTTAATATGTGGAAATTTTGTTGATAAGCAGTTCAGTGAGAAAAAACAAAAGTTACGAATTTTTATTTTTTAATGTTGATTTCATCTGCATTTGATAAGTTGTTAACGGTTAAAAGATCTTTGTCTCACCGTTTTCTAATAGAAATTTTCTTTTTTATCCACTCGCCGCCAATGTTTTTCTAAAAAATATTTTCTGTGAAATCATAAATCTTTGGGTTTCTTGGCTTGACGTTTGGATTTTTCATTTCCGCTGTGCGTTAAATCGCTTTCTTTATTTGGAGTTTTGTGTTGAATGTAAATCTTGTATTCTTCTATCAGTTGTCATTTCATTTCGAAGCTCAAAGTGGTTCGAGCGAGTTTTATTTTTATTCGTCCGTGTTTCCAATAATAAAACGGGAAAAGAAATATCCTGAAAAGAACAGGAAAAAAAGAAAAAGAATTGCCGGAACACCGAAAGAAAATATCCCCTAAAATGACAAACCATAACGACAAGAAACATTTCAAATTAACCCTACGAAATGACGCAGCATTATTGTCCTCCAAATGAGAGATGGCCGGCGGAAGTTTGAACTGCGCAGCCCTTCCGGTAGCTGATCAATTATGTTTTCCTGTCACAATGGACGCCGTCGTCTATTTTCACTGAGAAAGACATGTTGATAACCCCAAATTAAAACTTCTCTCGACTATTTACCGTTATTTCAATACCAGTTGCTAACAGTAAGTATTTATATAAATAAATAAATATATATTATTTATAAATACAATGCTCTTTTGCAAAGTAACAAGCGATTTACCGTAATGGCGGCGTCCTGTCTTAAAATCAGACGGAAGTGCCTGACCAGACTAATCGATAATACATGCGCAGATCTCACAAAAACAGAGCGGCCATCTCTCATTTGGAGGACAGTACATAGTTATTTTGTTGCCACGTCATTTTTGGAAAGAAAAAGAAGTTTTTCCCAATTATTGAAATAGAAATAGGATATAATCTAATTTATATATAAAAATGATCAAATCTAATTTAATGTGTGTAAAAATTTGAGATTCAATATTACCTTTGGAGAATAAAATTTTTTAAAAATAGTTTAAAGCAAGGGCCTTTTGTGGACTGCTTTCAGCTACCCAGAATATTTCTATATAAGCTTATCTTATTATATCTTAACAAATCAATAAATAAATAAGTGTGTAAATTAGTAATAATTTAATGAATATTGATGATTTGGAATATTTGTGTTTTTTTTTATTGTGTTACAAGTATAATTTTGGATTTGAAGAAATATAAATTCTTTCAATTTTTTTCTTTCAAATCCAAATTAAGTAGTCCTGAGTTTAATTTACATCTTAATTGATTCTCTTCACATCTTTAAAATCCTCTCCCTCTCTTCGGTCTCACCTAACAACGTTCTTCTCAATTTTCAATGAAAAACCAAGCTAATCCTTTCTTCTTTATATTCTGTTTAGCTCCAGTGGTTCCTACGCAAAGCAAAAAAAAAAGTCAGATACCATGAAATATATGAGCCGCCATATCGGTTTTCACGGACTCATGCGTCCCGGGAAGGCGTCTCACTTGAGTTCACAAACCATACTTGGCATCACATAACACCACATCAACATTTTTTAAAACTACCGCTTTTTTTTGTGTCGCAATATTTAGGAATGGAAAGTAGAGAGAGAGAGAGAGAGTTTTTTTTTTTACACTCGTTAAATGTTTTACTAATTAAGTTCTTAATTTTTCAGTTAGTAAGATTAAAAATCACTGCTTGCACTCCAAGTATAGGGTCTCTGATTTCACGAAATTTAGAGCGGGATGAGAACTGAACATATCTGTTTAAAATATTAATAAATCATATTAGCCTATATAAATAAAATAGAAAAAAACTTCAGTTACAGAAATGTGTAAGCTGGTTTTGAAAGAAGAGCAGATTTAAGCTTTCTTGATGAAAATGTTGGAGGGAACTGATATTAGAATGACTTTACGGAGATACATTTATTATCAGTTTTGCAGGGGATAAGTAGGCGGCACTGTACAGGAGACTACAAAATTGGTGACAGATAAAGAATATTTAAGGGGAATTGTTTGTTTGCATGTCATTTTTTTCTTTCTTTTGGTAGGTAGCTTTTCGCTCTAAAATCTTTGCTAAATTCCGATTTCAGAGTCTACATTTCATTCACTCGCCCCAGGAATCAAAATTTATACGTCGTTGTTGATTATCGTAATATTTTATTTTGTTACAATGAAAAAAATTTTTTTTTTTTTATATTGTAAAAAAAAAAAAAAAGCTGTAAAGTGTTTTTACAGTGGAGAGTGAAAATATGCTGTTAAGTCAGTCACAACTTTCTTCACTTAGCCGAAAGACGTGAAGAACGTTTTATATCACGTTGGAAATCCTAAAATGTCAGTTTGGAATGACCGAATTCAAAAACTGTTTTGGAGTCGGGTGTAATTTTTATTATTCAAAATAGACTCCCTCTGCATCTATGCAATCTTGCGAACGCTGTCATGATTTTTAAATTCCTTTCTTGCACATATCCATGGTTTGGCTTTAAAGGAATCCTTCGATGTCCTTTTTGAGATCACAATCGTGGAGGTATCTCCTGCCCTTCAGAAGGTTGTCCTTATGTCTGAATAGGTGAAAATCTGTTAGCGAAAGGTCTGGTGGACACCAAACAGTCAAAAGATTTTTTTCGTGAGTGAAGAGGCGGTTTAGGAGCCAGTGGCTCGTTCTTATGCAGCCAAGATGATGAGCTCTTACTATTTCACTTTTCGTCAGAGGATACAATTTTATCCAAGAAAAGCTCTTTTTCTTCGCGAAGATAGAGTTTATAGGTATCCACTTGTCCATCTTCCGCATTTTGCCAAATTCTTTCAGGTGGCGTAAAATTCTTGTGTGAGATACCCCTAGCTTCTCAGATATCTCCCGTAAATGTGAGTTAGACTCGATCAGTTCTTTCATCTCCTCGGCTGAGACTATTTTTTTAATGGCGTCCTCTAAGAGCATTCTTTACGTTGTAATCTCCATCACGGGATTTTTGGAACCAATGCTGCGCTGTCCTTTCGCTTTCATGGTCTTCACCGAAAACACTATACATATGTTCCCCTTCGCTTCAGCTGCTGATAAGCCTCGTAAGAACTAATATAGCATCACTTGTCGAATATCCAACGTATCCATATTTTGATTCAACTCCCAAAACAGGACTCTGAATACAGAAAGAACCTCATGACCAGTCGATTCCAAATGCAGTAGGGGGTGATCCTTCAACTGACATAACTAAACACCTAAAACATGCTTTGATTACTTCCCTAGAAGTGATGATATTTGCAAATCAACATTTTAGTGTTTCCAACCTAACAGAAGTACACCGCTAGAAAGCTTGAAACAATTACTTAAAAAGTTCTTATAAACTGATACAGGCTCTTCTTCAAGCGGGTCAGGCTGGAACATCCTGATATTCTTGGTCGATGTTAGGATTATTCTCTCTTCATTTCTTTCCAAACAAATCTTATTGTTACCGGAAGAGTTTCTATACTAGAATAACATGGTCATTCGCCTTCCATTGCATCTTATTTGAGTTTAGAGCTTATATCTCTTATCCCTAGCAAGGCAATGTTTCACTTACGTTATATGATTTCTATAATTCATTCGAACACTATCTAAGAACTTCTACCAAATAAAATAACACCATAATTTGGCGAATTTTTTTTTTATTTATTTTTTTAGCCCAGTTTCCTAGACAAGTGAGACTGCAATCTGTCAGTCTATGTATGTTAATAAATTTTTAACCAATCAAACACCTTCTTTGCAAATACATTGACGCAAAGGAGATAATCGAACTTGTATTTGAATTACATTCTTTTTATCTCCTTTGAGAGATATTTGAATAAGAAGAAAACTATAATTTCACTTAATTCATTTCAGAAAAAAATATTCTAATAGCAGAAGTTTTCCCAGATACTAAAGCCTGGTATTCTTTTCATAGTCTTAATAAAGCAAAAATAAGTAAAATATGCAGAAATAAAAGTAAGTAATCTTAAAGTTCTTCCAGGAGCTTCCTTTTCTTTTTCGTTTTTTTTTTTAAGTCTGTTGCTTATTATTTTTGGTTTCTTCCTTTGAATAGCTTTTTATTAGCTGCAATCATTTTCAACGCTGTAGTAGTGTATGTTGTTTTCTCTCTCTTAATCTGCTGTGTTAATTAAAATTCAGACCCTAATTAAGTTTGGAAGTTTTGGAATATGCAAGTCAGGCAACTCGAGAGACCTAAGGTGTATCAAAGTACCGCGTTGGGGATCTCAAGGTCCAAAACAAGAGAATGGAATTACAAGAACCAGTTCACTGAGAAGTTGCTTTCATGGGTTCAAATGGTGGCTTTGCCGCAGACATCGTCGACAGCACAGAGAAGCTACCAAGGATTTTTGTAAATACCCTGGACTGCTTCTAGCTCAGGACCGTATCTCTTTATGGAACTTAAATTTTCATATCTATTTAATAGCGCTCATATAATATTACAGATGTTTTATTAAAAATTAATAATAATAATTTCCAGATAGAAGCTTTCAAGCTATTAAATTACAGAAGGAGAATTAAAAAAAAGTAAATAAACTTAAAACTTCTAAAATTATCCGTTGTTCCAATTTCAGCGATGTCATCAACTTCAGTGTTTTTTATTTGTAGCTCTTAATGATGCTATTATTACATCAATATAAATAAGAATTCTACTGTATAAGCATCTGCTCAGTTTTACAAGAAATCCATCTTCATCTTGTAATGTCTTGGAAAATTGTCTCAAAATGCTTTTTCTTTCTTTAGTTCAGATTATCCATCTTTCAGTAATTCAGAATGGAAGAAACTGTCAGCGCAAATAATAATCTAAGTGAAGCAATGAAAGCGAGAATAGAAGTAAAAATACAAATAATAATAAAAATTAAAAAAGAAAAGCATAAAATTGAAAGTATGTATTAAAAAAGAAAGCAAAAAAAAAGGTGATATGCATTTAAAGTATATGTAATTTTTTTTGTTTACTGTATATTCTATACGTATACAATCTATCTATTACCCTATTGTTTGACCATCCTTATATATTATTTCTCAAAGGTGTTTTTGTGTCCTTACGCCATATCTCCCTTAATACTTCATCAAAATCAATGATTGAAACATCATTTTCAAGATTACGTTCACCGCTAATGACGAAAAATAAACAAATTGTTCAAAATTATTGTTTTCGTTAAAAAAAACTGTATTTTAAACACCTTTTTATAAAAATGGAGAAGGCGCCATCTATTGACAACATATTGAAACAATTTATTTCTCAAAGGTGGTTTTTTTTGTTGCGAATTATTCGCACGGGTCATCTAGTATTTTTTAAAACAGATTATCATTAGCAATCCAAATATTTTCGTCTAAGTGTTAGCTTTTTTTTTTTTTAAAGCCTGCTTGGACTGGGTTTAACCGAGGTACAGAGGTGCAGCTTCTGGGATAATCTCGTTAACCCTAAATCCATTTGACACTCGACGCACGTGTTGCACCTTCCAAATTAAATGCGACATAAAACCTGCGACCTGTGCTTGGGCATCTTTCATGGGATGCCGTTACTTTCTCAGAGTTCAATTCCGAGGGGACTCCTAAATGCCTGGTTCCGGAATAGACTGAAGCCAATGTCACTATTCGTTTATGTCAGGGCTTTGTTGTAGGCGTAATTGTAGCACTGAAACAACAACAAGATGTCTCTTTTAAAGCCAGCAACTCCCAGCTAATGAAAATTAATCTGTTTGCGTCGAGTTAGTCGGGTTGAATCACAACTCTGTTACTATGGAAACCGAAAGCAATCGGAAATTACTTTTCATCCGTCAGAACGGTATGCCGCTAATCTGTTCAGAACAAGAAATCAAATCATAAAATCCGTTTCTAAACCTAAGCAATACGATAAGCTAAAGCTGCATTCGATCACCTTCGACGATGTGTGCAAATTCATTGCTCGCATTTGGCGGCTGACTTGATCGTAGTATCTGTTACTAAACTTTAGAAATATATTTTCCTTTAGCATACGTTAATTAAGGAAAATATTCCCGAAAGAATAAAATAAAAATTCAACGATAGAAATAGACCCTCATGGTATCAGAAATATTGTTGCGTTTTGTAATCGAACACTTACATCGTTTGAAATTATTCCAGGTCAGTATTAAGTACATTGACAGATCGTATTCTGTATTTATAACATTAAATTGTAAGTATAGTAGTAATGATTAATTTTTAGTAGCCTGTCAGTCCACAATGGTCGAGGTAGCGCGTTCTACGAGAGGAGCCAAAACTAAGATTATGGTCTGACTTTTTTTTTTTTTTACAGCTGTGAAACTAAGTTTTCAATAATCAATTTCATTCGTGGATCGCTTTGTAGATTTTTATTAATATCCATCATTTTTAACGATTGAAAAAGTTATACCTGTATAACTTTTATATAGTGCTTTCAGTTATAACTGTCTAACTCCCACAGTCCTTCGTTAAAACTCGCTATCGTCCATTTAGGGTATAAACTATTATGTCGTTTGTGACAGTTGTTTTTACTACCGTGAAAATCAATATATTGAAGTTAACCAGTGCCCAAGTTTAATAAATTAATAAAATCATTCAAAAATATATTTTTCAATTTTTTTTTTTGCAAGAATAGGCAATTTGAGGGAAAATCTAGTAGGCTCAAATAAAATAGAAATTGATTTGGTTAATTTGAATCTTCTGTATATACAAGGTGGGCGAAAAGTCGCTTTATCGCGAATTTACTTTTAGACCTGACAGCACCCCTTTGTAAAGAATGTTACTGAACTTCCTACGCACCCTTCAGTTGTGAGTAGATCTTTGCCGGGTGACGACGGTGTCGATTAGCTGAAAATGAATCGTAAATTAAGAAGACATGAAAAGTGTATTCCCTTTGCAGATGTGGTCACGTAATAAAAAGAATGCCCCTGTACTAAGATTGTATTTCAGGGAATATTTCCAATTGTGCCGACAGGCCATATTTAACTTAAATAAGCGATTTGAGGCTACAGGCAAGTATGGCTGATTTACCTCGAAGTGACCGTCCACGCACTTCTCGGTCAGAAGAGAATTTGCAGTAAGTTGCTGAAAGTGTCGTTGAAAATTCAACTGCATCTACCGTGAGTTCTAATGCCCATCTTCAAATACCTCGTTCGAAGATGCTGAAATTAAAATGTTACCGACCACGACTTCTGCATGCTCTGCACGAAGACGATTTTGAGAGGCGAGTGGAGTTTGCGGAATGGTTCGTAATTCGGTCTGAAGCTGTAGGACCCTGTTTTTTTCGATGGGCTCTGAAGTACCTTGAGATGTTAAGAGACGTTGTGCTACCAGAGTAGGATAACAATCCAATTTATGAGAATGTCTCTTTCATCTGGCAACAAGATGGAGCTCCACCTCATTACAGTTTGGAAGTGAGACAGTATTTAAACCACAAGTTTGAAGAATGAATAGGACGTCGGGGAACAATTGACTGGCCTCCTAGATCATGTGACTTAGCACCTTGTTTTTTTTCCTCAAATTCGGTATATGCGAAACGACCTGGAAGAGTTACAAGAATGCATTGAAAGGGAGTTTCTTTCATTGTCCGACCTTAAGAATCGTGCTCAGCAATATGTAATTCATTATACATATACATTATGCAATTCATTATACATATATTGAATACTGAACGGTAAATAGCTGTTTTACACATATTGAACTGAACGGTCAACAGTTTGAACATTTGTTGCCAAGTTACAAATAAATTCTTACTTTTCTCATATTGCTTTATTTACGGTAAAACGACTTTTCGCCCATGTTGTAAAGTAAGCGTAAAGTGCAAAAGTGTTTGTTCCTTTAAAACTTAAAAATACTAAACCAACTTAAAAGTGGTTTTCACCAATCGGTAGAAGATGTAACAGGGATTGTTTATGGCCACATTCTAATCATTTTACTACATTAGGTACTCAAGCAGTGAAGAATAAAATTCAAAAACCTCGCAGGGTTTGCGCGAATCAAACAAAAGCATTTTTGAAAACCGAAAACGAAATATAATTTCACTGTAGCTTTTCATTATTTCGCTCTACAATTAATACAAATTATCGCTTTTAACTTTTGAGCTATTTGATGAATTTTGATGCGGTTTTCTGAGTTTTGTAGAGTGTTTAACTGTGCGTCTTTAAAGATATAAATAATCTTTATGTTTCCTAAATAGCAAGAGATAATATATAGACATCTGTTTCTCGCGCCAGTGAGCACCTACGACGGACGTTTCTGTAAGTTGTATGTTTTTGGTGACATTTCTTGGTATATTTTACTATTCAAAGATTATTATTTTGCTTTACGTAATTTCATATTAGTAAATAATTCTCAATGAATTATTTAAAGGTAAATAATTGTGTTATTTACCTATCTATACAAAGCTCAAAAACGATATTGGTGGATGTTTGTATGGTTGTTGTTTTCTCTTCTTATGAGACAATGTACCGGGCAACGATGATATATTAAGCTAATATATTAATAAATCCTGATCTTATAGGTACATATTGTCCTCAAAATGAAAGATGACCGGCGGAAGTTTGAACTGCGCAGCCCTTCTGGTAGCTGATCAATTATGTTGTCCTGTCACAATGGACGCCCGTCGTCTGCTTTCACTGAGAAAGACATGTTGATAACGCCAAATTAAAACTTCTCTCGACTATTTAGCGTTATTTCAATACCAGTTGCTAACAATAAGTATTTATATAAATAAATAAATATATATTATTTATAAATACAATGCTCTTTTGCAAAGTAACAAGCCTTTACCGTAATGGCGACGTCCTGTGATAAACTCATACGGAAGTGCTTGACCAGAGTAATCGATGATACATGCGCAGATCTCACAAAAACAGGGCGGCCATCATTCACTGGGAGCACAATAGATAGGTTAACTTTACAATTTATATTTTATATAATATAGTAATTTCATTGTTATATATATGTTTTTCCTTTTATAAATTTGATTAGTTATAAAAAGAGATTTTTTTTTTTTTTTAGATATAAAAGTTTACTCAGAAAACCTTCCCTATTAGCAGGTTTTTATCGTTAGATTAGTAATATATAATCAAATCAGGATCAATTTATTTTTGCTTTATTTTAACCTTTTTAAAAAGTCCATTTTGTATTCTGAATACAAATTTTCTAAAGTATTTTGAGAAGTTATTGTTATTTCCATATTTTATTGAATTGTTCATGAATAAAAAATTCGAGTAGCAGTTCTCTACATCTTCCACAATCCCCTGAGTTTTCCACGTCTTCTTTCGTGAATGGAATTAATATTTCCAATTTCTGTTGAATTCCTCGTCTTTTTCGTTGCCACCGTAGCATTCCTTTTTAGTTGTGGAACTTGTTTCCATCTGTTAAACCCACATCCCTTCCTTTCTTTTTATTCCTCGCAATGCGATTTCGCTTTTCTTTAGGAATTGCAAAAGATGGACTTTTTTTTTTTTAAGGCGGTTTATGACGTCATAATCGACCGCCAATTGAATATCGGTTTGGATTCGTTCCAGTTCTTAGTAGTCTAGGTTTTTTTTTGACAGATGGAGAGATCTTTTGTTCTTGGAAGAAGACGCCTGTTATTTAGTTCTTTTTCTTCTTCTCTTTAAATTGAATTGAAGTCGAATAGAATATTGGAGAAATTTGAAAAGATAGCTCAGAAATATCTAACATTTTGATAAAAAACTTAACGTGCCGATATATTATTAATAAAAAGCCAACTAAAACGGCACTAATCAATAACTTAAAACAAGGCGTAATAAAAACGACGTACGTTTCGAAACTCCTTCTTATGAGTTTCCTTATCAAATATGGGATGATCTTTTTAAGGTAGGGAGGTCTTTTTAATTACTTGATAAGGAAACTCATAAGAAGGAGTTTCGAAACGTACGTCGTTTTTATTACGCCTTGTTTTAACTTATTGATTAGTGCCGTTTTAGTTGGCTTTTTATTATTATATCTAACATTTATTTGTACGAAGACCATGAATTCCTGATCCTATAACAATTTTTGTAACGTTATATATGTTATCAATAGGGCAAGGCATTTAATGACCTATAATTTGCTAATAAGTGACAATAAAAAATGCATTTATGACCTAAAAATAGTAAAAAAATGACAGAAAAATAAAAAAAAATGACCAATAAAACATTTGAATTTCTTACATTAAACCTTATTTTTATCTTTTAACAACCAAAAAAAAAGTCTACTTGGTTTTCTGGAAAAATTTGTTAGCTTGAATGAGGACAAGCAAAGATACTGATAATAAATAAAATCTTAAAGTATAAAAAAAATAACATTGCCTTCCAAAAAACTACTAAAAATGCTCAAAATGACCTAAAAATTACCAAAAAAGGACCTATCCCTAAAAAATGCCGAAAAATGCAAAAAAATGCCTTAACGAAATGCATTTTATTTAACCAATTATTTAAGGTTACACATTTTCATATATGCGAGCCATGTTTCAACCTTTATAGAAAAAAGATGCAAAATTACCAAATTCCTTCCCCTAGTTATCAAGATACCTAAGTAGTTCAGAAGAACGAAAATTAACTTATCAATAAATAATAATAATAAAAAAAACAATAAATTTTAAAAAAGAAACAAAGTCATTTCCGAATGTTCTTAAGTGGTTTTTATACAGCGCTGCATTTTCTACGAAGTGGTCATTCCAGAAGATCTCGCATAATTTTCCCACAGGAAGAAATGTTAATGTAGGAGTGGCTCAGATGGCATAAATCTAACTCATTGCTTAAGTGCAACTTTGTCAGTAAATTGGAAGAGAATTTGATTAATTGCTGGAGTCTGCAGTTTTGTTACATTCAGTGAGTTAAAAAAAAAAGTAAAAGTTTAACAGTTTTTAGATGTAACAAAAAAAAAAAAAAAAATGCAAGATGTGTCGTAGCATTTTGTTTTCGTTCTAAATTTACTACTTTTCAGATAAGTTTTTTGTGATCTGTATCATTATCATCTATTTAACACTAGCTGTATCCGGCAATTGTTGCAATGCTACTCAAAGAAAGAAAGTGCTTGTGTTTTAATTCTGTTTATTGAAGTGCTTTTGGAAATACAATATTTTTAGTTTTCCGTCTCCTGCATACACGAATAATCAGGCCACTTACAGCTGTCCATGTGTTGTCCCTGTGCTTTGTTTTGATGGTCATTGCAAATGCGAGTCGCACCGGAAACTGCAAACGTTGAAACCGGTAGTACACTCATTTGTTGCAACAACTCGCGCAGCAGATATTGTAAAATGGTTCCACTTATTCAGAAACCTTCGTGGTTTCAACAACTCACCAAAGTTTCATCTCAATCTGATGAATAGTATAGGAACTCATACGGGACAAACAAACAAAGAAACATTCATTTTTATATATTAACATTTAGATGACGTTGTTATAAATGAATAAAAATAGTTAAGAAATTACAACAATCAGCGTTAAAATTGAACAACATTTAAATCTTTCTCTCAAATTCCGATACAATTAAGTAACAGTCTGGTTCACACGATACATTCAGAATGATTTCTGTTTTAAGTTACGTCATCCTTTTCAATTTCTTGGTCTATTCCGTGTGAATATACTTGATTATTATGAATTTCCGAAATTGTGGGAGGACTGCTATTCCACAAAAAATGAACGTTATTAAGATTTTTTTTATATCATACTTTTTCCTATTGGTGGAGAAATGTGACGTCGCTATGTAAGCTCAGATTTCCAATGATAGAAGTGCCAGTGTATATATTTAAATCATTAGTATATATTATTAAGAATTCACATTCCTTTTAAGTCATTTTTTTTTTATTATCGAAAATACTTTTTAATGTCTTCAGAATTTTATTTGTAATGAACCTGATGTAAGGTTTGAACATGTTTTTCAGAAATTTTGAAAACAAATAAATAAATAAAACTGAGACACTACAACACAGTGATCAAACCCGAATGCCTTTACGGAGCTGAAACACTCATTTTAAACAGAAAAAAGAGACATTGAGGGAATTCAAAAAAAGGAGAGAAAAATTATTTAGGAAAGTTTTAGGCCCAAATCAAACTAAAGAAGGAACATTCAGACTGAGAGCAAATCATGAAGTACAAAGATATTCAGACATAAATTCGGATAAAAAAAAAAACGGAGGCTAAAATTTTATGGACATATTAAAAGAATGGAACCAACCAGACTAACTAAACAAGTTGTGGAATTCTATGAAACTCGAGAAGGCTAAAACGGAAACAATGAAATGGATAGCTGCAATTAAACAGGACCTGCAAGAAGCAGGGATATCACAACAAGATGAATACGACAGGAAACTTTTTGGGCAGAAAATTTCGGAGTGGACATTTTGTAAGGCAGAAAGACCCAGGAAAACAGGAACTAATTGGGCTGAGAAGAGAAAAAGAGTCCATTCTGAATAATGAAAGCACAGAGAAAATAAGGAGGAGAGACTGAAAGGACTTAGTACTGTACTTCGCGTGGTCCGGTAGGGCCCGATCGTGAATAATAATAATAACATCAAGTTGAAGAAGTTTTAGAAAATGAGGACGTCAAAATCTTGTGGGATTTTAGAATACAAACTGATACACCTAGATCATAATATGCCAGATATAACAGTATTAACAAATCGAACTATTTTCATAATTGATATTGCAATCCCTGGAGATGCAAGAATTTTAGATAAATAACAGGAAAAAATTACAAAATACAGGGATTTGGCAATTGAAACAACACGGCTTTGGATGAAACACACGACAGTGATCCCCATCATCATAGGAACACTTGGAACAATCTCAAAAAATTTTTACGAACTATTTGAACCGATTGCAGTTGTCTGAAATAACAACATCAGAACTTCAGAAAACAGCGCTGCTTGGAACATCATATATATTGCGCAGATACCGAGTGGATACTTAGATTTCTGGCTGAAACTTGTATCAACTGAAGGCTCCGGTCAGCGAATTTTTGACTGTGTTTCAAAATGTGTATAATAATAAATAAATAAATAAAGTTACCTGATTACGACTTTTCTCGTTCGGTTTTTTATTTCATAGACCTTACTCTAAATTCCGTTTGAAATATTTTGACGGTTCATTATATTCTATCACTATCTAACCCCTAGCAAAACGGCATATCTTATTAATTGATGTAAAGAAAGATCCCTTAAATTTATTGCGTTTTATCTAACAATAATTTCAAGATATCATAAACGGGATACAAAGAAAAAAAAAACTTAATTATTTATTTTTCTGTGAATTGTTAATAGAATAACGAAAAATAGTTATTTAATAAGATGAGCTGTATTTATCTTCAATTCGTGAGGCTAATATGTTTCAGGAATTCTGGTTGCTTGTTCATTCTTCTATTTTTTTTCCGCTCGCTGCTTTGTCGTGTTTGGTGGTTATCGCATTGACAATCCCTTCGGCGTCCACATGTAACGCATGCGCACTGAGAGACATTGATTTCTACTTTTCTGATGCAACCCACACGCATACATTCACAGTCGTTTCTAATCTCATCCGTCCTCTTCCTCATCATCTTCCTTCTTTTCTCCCATTAATCCCATCCTCCCTTCCTGCATCTCGCCCTCGATTCCCTGGGTTCCCTTCCTCCGTGCGGGTGGCATTGATCTTCCAGATCTTTCTGGTGATATTGTTGCTTCACCGCAGGGAAACTGTCTTGAATAATATCTCGAGGAGAAAATTCCATCCTATTACCTTAATCCTATTAAAACTCATTATTTTAGTATCTTTTAATGTAAGAAAATAAAAGTAAGATATTGTTTTATTTTCAAAAACAGAGAAAATCTTCGGTGGAAAAAAATACAAAATTTACTTTCAGCATTATATCTTACCTTACAATTATAAAATTTAATATATTTATATAATTTTTTTTTAATGTATTTTTTTTTTCAATTACTTATACATATTTTCCTAATGATTTATAAATTTTTGCAGAATATTTCATCACAGATCCAAATACAATTATATAAATAAAGAATAATGTAATTCTTCTAATCATTAGTAATTATATTTTTTTCTTATATTTTATTATTTATCAGAAATCAAATTATTAAGAATTTCCTTATTTTGTAATTTTTTATGTCACTTCGCTGTAATTTTTAATATAAATTAAAATTTTCGTTTTAATAAATTCTGCGATACTATTAGAAACTAAGCGTATTATTAAATCAAATTAATTAAAGAGCTGTAATATGAATAAAGAGGATAATTAATTTATTATTGTCTTCCATTATCAACGCCGTCTTTTTAAATTGAATTTGAAATAAAGAACTTTTTTTTAAAAAATTAGCTTAAAAATGACTTGCGATTGTGATTAATTTCCAGTTCTGAAGAGCATTGAAATTACTAAATTTTATAGAAATAGCAACGTTTCAAAATTTTTAGTTTACTTGAAGAAATTCATTCTCTTTTCACAATTGCTAGTCATTTGTTAGCATAAAATTCACATATTCGTCATTGGCAGCTTTTTTTTCTTCTGAATCCTCCGGATACTTTGTCATATCTCTTTTTCTACGTAGCTGCATATTGTCGTCCAAAAATTATTGAGCCAGAAAATTACAGACATTATATTCTAAATTTTGGAAAATATTGCGTTAAAAAAAAAAAAAAATGCTCAATAATGTCAGAAATTATTTCTGCAAAACGTTTTGAAGATTAGTTTTTTTAACAATTTTACGATTTCATCGCATTGAATGAATAAACTGAATAGTGACGTAACTGTGTGTGGAGCAAATATAAAGGAATTAATTAATTGGATGTCGAGAAGAGCTCGTATGGAGAGGGTCGTGATTTAACAGGACGAAGCTAGGTTTTCCGTAACCCTGGGCAAACTCGTTTCTCGGCGTTCCCCTCCCTCCTGCTATGGACCGTTTTTAGCGGAAAACCACCAGATTCACCATAAGATTCCCCCACTCCACCCACGCATCCTCCCTTTCTTCTTCCTTCATTGCATTGGGATTCGGGTTGACGTATAAATATGGGGTTCAGTTTCATGTAAACAGATGTAAGTAGGTGTAAACTCTACTAATTTTATTACATAGAGATTTTCAAAAATTATTTTTGGGATAAAACTTTTTAGTTTTAATATTAATATTTTTGCAAAAAATATTAAAAAACGTAGCCAAAAAAAAAGTGCTCTTGCTGTGCTTTCCCACGGATCGTTCTTCCGTTCTCCACGCGCCCCTGCCGTTCTTCCGCCACAGTTGCACTCTCTCTGTTGGCGCTCTTCCTACCTGGCGCCCGGGGCACTCATCCCCAGATTTAAACAAATGTTGCTGTTGGATACTGTTTCTGACGTATGTTCATAAGTATTTGAGACGATAGCATCGCTTCAATTCGCCTGAAAATATGAAACGAGGATGCGCTGATAATCTCTGTTTTAACCATTTAGTTTTGTCATTAAATTCGTTAGTTGTAAGTTATTTCCAATAACTCTAATTCATAGGTTATATATTTGTTCTTTTCTCGTCAATAAAGTGAAAAAAAAAAAAAAAATCACTTCATTTTTTTATAATAAACGATTGAATCTTAAAGACAATTTTTACTTTAATGAACTACAAAAATTCAAAATTTACCTTAATTTATAATTAAAGAAATGAATGTTTTTAATATTTTTTGTGTAATATTATTAAAGAACAGATAATATTTGAAATAATCATTTGAAATTTTAATGTTTCAACTATCCTCTTTGTATATCATTGAAAACTTAGCGTAAAAAAAAAAAATAAGTAGTTAAAAGTTATTGTAAAAAATTATTGTTTCGTTTTATTATCTTTATTATTTCGTATATGTGTATACAAACTTCATGCTGGGTTTTCGTTTTTGCAGCCTAAAGTTGTTTCCTTGGTGACAATTAACATTTTTTTTTTTTTTTTTTTTAATTCCCTAAAAAAAGAGGAGGAATGGCGATGGAGTTTTAAACTTAAGCAGGTTTCCATTCAAAGTTATTTTTTTTCCTCTTTTGTTTTTTTATCCCTTATCAAATAACTGCAAACATGGATCTACTGTCAGCGGAACATATTATTTTTAATATAAATTATGGAATAATCTTTTGAATTGAAAGATTAGTTTTTTTTTTATTATTATTATTTAATTGTTTTTCTCAGTTCTGAACAAACGTAGTTTTGTTAACTTTGCTGATAATTTCAAGGAATGTTTTTATTCGAACTCTTTAAGATATTCATCAGAATATTTGGAAAGAGTTACCGGTCTCCAAGAATGGATACGGGAATGTTCTAGTGTTCGACCTAATTCATGAGTTCGACAGATTCGTTAAAAAAGAATTGGTGATAGGGTAAAACAACTGCTGTTTTGTATCGACGAGTGATTATTGAAGTACGAATCAAAGAGTTACATCATCTTAAGTCAGCATAGATGAATGGACGAAAGATTCATCAGAAGAAGATGTAAGCGATTTTATTTTAAAGGCTGGAGAACAAGAATCTGTTAAAGGAACGAGATTTGAACTGTGAATGTTAGTTACAAAAAGAGAAAAGAAAGAGAAAAATTTCTTAAATGAAACTTTGAAAATAACTTTTAACCTGAAATAAAATTAAATTCGATTGGAGAACATGTAAGAGTAAATTTGAAAAAAAATAAAAAATAAGAAAGGACAAAGAATAGAAGAGAAAGAATTGTATTAATAGTTTTAAAGGATGTTAAATTATGACTTAATTTATGATTAATAATTGAATATTTTGAAGATCTGTACATAAATAACTTTATAGCTGCTGTAATTTAGGGTTAGTTTTCTCCCCCGGGGAAGGTATGTAAATTAATGTTTTGTTAATGATTTTGATTTAAAACAAATCAGTCAGATACTAAAGGGGTCGTCCATTAATTACGTGAGGGTAAAAGGGGGGGGGGGGGTTCAGCGAAACTCTCACGTCAACTCTTTTTCATTCAGAGAATATACATATTATAATAGATTACAACATTTTGTAATACAGTGGAACTTGGATAATTCGAACGTCTTTAATTCGAAATCGTGGTTAATTCGAAGATTTCTCTTGGTCCCTTGAATTTCTTATTAAATCAATGTTAAAAAATCGTGAATAATTCGAAGTTCAACTTCCTTAATTCGAAGTTTTTTATAAAAAATTTCGAACCATAACGACTTTTCGGCGTTTCATCGTTAAGAAATTCGACACGTGACAACTGAAATCCCCTTCCCGCCACCGTTCGATACGTGACGCCATTCGACAGGTGACACTTCAGACGCCATTCGAGCTTCCTGCTGTCAGTGTCACCATGTCTTTCAGTAAACCACGCGTGTACAAGAATTTAACGTTCGCTGAAAAGGTCGCCGTCATTCGCGAGGTGGAAAAGGGTGTGAAGAAGAAATTCCAAATCGCCAACGAGTACGGGATAGCGCCGAATTTCGTCGGTACATTGAAGGACAAACCAACATAAGTGAAGCTGTTTTCCGTTCACTAAACGTGCTTGATGATTTTGCTAACCTTAAGCGACTGAATTCTACAAAACAATCAGACATTCAACAATTTTTTAAAAAACTATAATTTTCTGTATTGAATGTAATATGTACTGTAGCTTACGTAATATAAATCTTATTTTGTTTACATACGTATAGTGTTTAAGTCTTTCATACCATGATCTTTCTGAATAAATATTTACTTATTGACAGAATAATCTTTTCAAGCATTCAGTGGACCTGAAATTAAAGTTAAAAGATGTAACTTGTTTAATTCGAAGTCTTGGATAATTCGAAGTTTTGTAGTGGTCCCTTCAGCTTCGAATTATCCAAGTTGCACTGTATTGACTTTTTGAACTTTTTTGTTTTTTTACTTTTTGAAATCTCACTTGAGGGAGGGGGTCCAAATTTTTTAAAAAAACACCTAACGTAATTAAGACAAATATAAGAGGATTTTTAAAAAAAAAACATGTTTTCCTTTTCTTCTTTTGATGTTTTGAAAATAAATTAATTTAGTCCAAATAACTTATTATACAATGTTTGGTGTGGGTTTTTTTTTTTTTCCCTCATAATTATTAATTTAGGTCTCAGATAAGAGAATATTTAAATATTAATAGTCGAAAGCATTACGGATAGAAAACATTACATACTACAATAAAAGTTTTTGTAAATTAATGTTCCGTTTGGCAAAAGAAAGGAAATAAAGAATTTGGATTAAAAAAATTGATTGAATAATTAGCTTTTTTTTTTATGTGAATATTTGTGTAATAGTCTTTTCATTTTTTTATGGCTTGCAAATGAATAGTCAAGGACAGATGACATTTTCTGTGGCTTTTTTTCTTCTCAATGTGTCTGTTGCTAATGATCCTTGACTTTATTGATTGGTTCCGCTGTGTCTCCTGTCCCTGTATTGACAAGGGAATTTCACAGGACGGTTAATGTGGACAATGGTCATTCGCAGACCAACAGATCTCCCTTAGTTAGGCCTGGCCTTTGTTATTGGTTTGTCCTGGATTTTATTATTATTATTATTATTATTATTTAAACACAAATTAGATTGTTAATGCTCGCACTGTGCTTACAAAACTGTTCATCAACGCAGATTCTTTACTTTTGAAACTGTATTCAGTTTTTGCAATATTATCAAATATTAAAATCCAAATTAATGAGATATTCTTATTCTTGGAATATTTATTACACCTAAAAATTTTTTTTTTCCTCTCTTTTTGTTCTTTTTATTTGCTTCTAGTCATTTTTGAACCTCTTCACCAGCGTTTTCATCAGCTTCAGATAATATTCCATATATTCAATACTTTATAGGTTTAAGGCTATGTAAATTTTTATGTCTTTGAGTAAAATCCAGTAATTTATATTGTGCTATTTATAATTTTTTTTACTAGAGAAAATTTCGGGTTACTGGTATCCACTTAAAACGCCACTGCTATCATGTTTTTATTTTTATTTATTTTGAAAATTTTTACGTTACTGTCCAACTAGATTCTCATTTACCTACAGATGAAGGTGCTAAGTATAACATTTACATTTTGTAGCAAAAGTCTCATTACTTATAGTATAAAAGTATTTTATTATTAGTAAAAAGATTATTTTTTTGTTTTGGTAATCGTCTTTTATGTTTGGTGCTTATTTGACATTTGTATTATTCGTTATTAAATTAATTTCTTTTATAGCCTTTCAATGTTTTCCATTTCTGTTTTGTTTCCAACAGTTTATTCCTTAATTTAGTAGAGAATTTATATAAACCTTGTAAAGTTTGATTGGAAAGAGAGTTTTATGAAGCTATAATGTTATATCTATCCTTTTTTGACATTAAACACTCACTGTTTCAATTGCGGTCTTTCCCACATAAGATAGAATGATTAATTTCATCATTTTCCATCTGCTATTTTGAATTTTCTTCCATTAATGAATAGTTTTAGCGACCCATTTGGTAGCTATTGTGAAAGCGACCAAAATCGGTAGCTATTGCGTTTGTCCGTTCGTCCGTGTCTGTCCTCCTCCTAGCAACTCCCGAACGGAAGGTCGGATCGACAAATTGACTTCACCATCGTGTTCAGAGGTCCAAACAATGTAGGAGTAGGGTATTTTCAGGGGCCTCCCCCCCCTCCCCCCCCATGTTCCAGATATTTGGCAATTGTTTTCATTGGATTTCCTGTATTTGCTTAAATGTTAGAAATGCAACCATTTCATTTCAGTTGTTAAGTATAGCTTGATGCTTAAGGTCTCGGACTCGTATACTGAGGGTTACCGGTTCCAATCCATATATTTATTTTTTGTTTTTCTCTTAATCTTTTTTTCTCAATGTCCGTATAGTTTTTTAATTTATTTTTTTTCTGGTCTTTCGTATTTTCCTAACTTTTTTTTTATTTTCCTTACATTAATGTACTTCCCCCTTTTTTTTTATTATTTTTAATTTTTTTTATTATTATGGGTCAACTTAAAATTTATGCTTTAGCACAAAATTATATTCACTTGTTATATAATTGATATAATTTTATTTGCAGTTATTATTATAATGATTCGTAAAGTGGTTTAATGAAAAAAATAACACAATGAAATTTTAGTTTCAGGAATGGAAGTATTAATTTACGATTTTTATGGACTCATCTGAACTGATGCGTCTAAATTACTTTTGAAAACGTTATATGAATACAATAGGACCCCGTATCCACTGATTCAGTAAACGCCCGAAATAAATAAATAAATTGGAAAATTAAAGAAATAAATGATTCATAAGTTTCAAAATGCGCCCATAACATGCTGGTCCTTTCTTCCCTTACCCACACTTCCCCGTAGAACTTGCCTCCGTTCTGCTTCTAGCGTTCTCGCTGTTCGTTATCGTACGTTTGTGTTCAGAAAGCCCTTCTTTAGCGTCATACTGGCCCCAAAGCGTGAGAGCAGTGAGGCTGGTTGTGATTCTAAGCTTAAAGAGAAGCCGTGATGTTTTTATTGAGAAAGGGAAAATTCTGGATATGATTGAAGTAGAGAAAAATATACTTTATTGTAACTGTATTTAATGTTGGTAATATCTTACTGTGCGTAATTTATCAATTAAGCTGTATTAATCGTATTCGTGATACATTACACGAATATCAAATGTCGTTCGGTATTATCCGAGGTTCACGTATCTATCTCCCGCGGATACGTCAGTCCTACATTATTTTTAAAATTTGCTAGACTAACAAAGAAAAAGAGAAATATAAATCCATTTTAACACATTGCCAACTATATTAGCACTTAAAGAATTCAACGAAAAATAAGATAATTACATATAAATATAAACCACAACGACGTACGTTTCAGAATCCCGTAATAGATTCTATTTTCAAGTAAACAAAAGAAAAAGAAAAATAAACGACCTGGATTAAGGCCTATAACAGCGACGTTTATTTTTCTTTTTCTTTTGTTTACTTGAAAATAGAATCTATTACGGGATTCTGAAACGTACGTCGTTGTGGTTTATATGTAATTGTCTTATTTTTCGTTGAATTCTTTAAGTGCTAATATAGTTGGCAATGTGTT
>JAFIDM010000007.1:45344411-45387271 GCA_023159025.1 Thereuonema tuberculata
TAAGTCTTTGCGACAATAAATAGACTCAACAGAAATTGGAAATTGTATGCGTTTGTTATTTTACTTTTGTCTTTACCATTGTCTCTATAAAATAACTTTATGACTAAAAAGAAACTGGTAAAAAGAACAAAAGATGAGAGAGAGAAAAAGTATAGTATATAGAATCTAAAAGATAGATTCCGGCCTCAGAGACACCAAACGGCAAAGAATGGAAACTTCAAATGAAAACGAAAGGCCTGCGCTGAAGAATTGACGAAGCAACTGCGCGAACTGATTCCAAGAGAGGATTTCCTTCTGCTTTTGTGAGAAATCTGTTTCCTTTTCAATTGAATCCGATAGCTTTCCGAGATTGTTTCATGTAGTGAACTACAAAAGAGAGACAACCAGATTTGTTGAGAAGTAACAGATGCGAGAGGCGTTTGGTTAAAGAAAATAAAGAGAGAATTTGATTAGAAATAAGATTTATTATTAAAACAAGGGATGCATAAAATTGGAACATTGTTTTCTTTTTTTTGGGGGGGCGGTTATATTAAGGAAGAGTTTTTATAAAGCATATTTGATTTTTATTTTTAATTCGAAATTAATACGAATTACATTCTGCCAATTCCAAAAAGAAGTATATTTAAAAATAGAAAAAAAAACTTACGAAACCTACAATTGACGCGCTGAGAGTTGAAACTCCCAAAATGCAGAGCAGATTATAGATTGTCCTTTCCCGGCCGTACGCTAACATTGAAATAGAAGAGGTCGCTTCTCTTCTATTTGAATGTTAGCGAACGGCCAGGTAAGGACAATCTATAATCTGCTTTGCATTCTGGGAGCTTCAACTCTCAGCGCGACAATTGTAGGGACAGGCCCGTAAATTTACTTACTTCATCTTTCTGTTGTACAGCAAATTTTCGCCAAAAGGTGTGGGATTTCCTTACGGTTATTTTTCTGAAGAAATCATTAATATTAGTTGTTAGATTAAAGAAACTCTTTGGAGGAAATCAGTTCTCGAGATTCTCCTGTAGTGGCACCATGTGAAGAGAGTTTGACGTAACTGATTTCTTTTAATAGGCTACCGTTTTACATCAACTAAATGATTTGTATAGATTTCTGTCTGAACCACAGTCTGTGTTACTAAAGAGACATTAATTGTGAATGATCAGCGCAGACACCACTTCCGATGATCATTCCTATTAGCCTCAGTACGGAGACCTCGTTGTTTTACTGGTGACTGCTCCTGGCTGATGATCGCCAAAGAGCGTGAAACAGCTGTTCCAGGATGTCGCTTGGTAAACAATTTGGTCTCACCCATTGTTTGTTGTTTATTGTCCTCCAAATGAGAGATGGCCGCCCTGTTTTTGTGAGATCTGCGCATGTATGATCGATTAGTCTGGTCAGGCACTTCCGTCTGATTTTAAGACAGGACGTCGCCATTACGGTAATCGCTTGTTACTTTGCAAAAGAGCATTGTATTTATAAATAATCTATATTTATTTATTTATATAAATACTTATTGTTAGCAACTGGTATTGAAATAACGCTAAATAGTCGAGAGAAGTTTTAATTTGGCGTTATCAATATGTCTTTCTCAGTGAAAACAGACGACGGGCGTCCATTGTGACAGGAAAATATAATTGGTCAGCTACCGGAAGGGCTGCGCAGTTCAAACTTCCGCCGGCCGACTTTCATTTGGAGGACAGTAAACGTTGTGTTGTTTTTCTGTTGGTCAATCATGGAATATTTTTTTGATAACTCATCGTACAATGATAATATAATATTCTGATAATAAATTTTTGATAAAATTTATCAAATTTAAGTAATTTTTAAAATAAAACGTCCATTTCATTTTGGAAGTGTATTGAAATAACTAGGGGTTTCTGCAATATGTGGATTCGATCTGTTTGTCTGCCTCACAGGAATGTCATTTATTTCCCAATCGATCAGACTCCTGCTTGGCGTCTAAAATATTATCTGATCAACTTCTAAAAGTTACTGATTAACAGACTGGGTTTAACAGACTGGGATTAACAGACTGGGCGTATCAGTTGTTAAGACGCTACCAATTAGTGACATTGTTTTATTGCAGTTTATTTTTAGCTTTTATTTTGATACCTTTGTTAAATACCTTTTTTCTTTCTCAGTTTTAATTTCTAGGTGTTTAAGTTAATTGAAATGAAGCTAATTTTGATGCTGCAATTTTAAGTAAAGTAATTTTAACTCAGGCTATTTATTTTTGAATTTCTTATTATTTCTGCTTTTATTAAATAAGCTATTTTTTTAAAATTCAAATACAGTAGAGCCCCGATTATCTGCGGAATTGGGTGGCAAGGGTTCCGCGGATAACCCGAAAAAAGACTAAAAATGAGGTGTAAACACGAAAAAAAAATATTTCAGCATAAAAACTACGTTTTATTATACAAAAAACATAATATGCAAAACTTTTAAAATATGTACAGTATAGCAGAAACCTTTCTGCAGAGTAAGAGCCTGCCACTCCATCCACAAATTCCGAGAAGGCCTATAGGATTACGATGCACAATAAACCTGTCAGTAATTTTCCATCTTCGCACTGTAGGGCCTATTGTATTTTCCCTGTTGTTGGATTGGATTAAAATTGTTTTTTTTTTTTTTTTTGAGGTTCGTAATTAAAATATTTTTTCGCGGCACTCGCAGATAATCCGCATGTTATTTAAGAAATAGATTAAAGCTTTAAAATTACTTCATTTCAAGAGATGCTTAACAGTGCCTAAATAATGATAAAGTTTTCAATACATTATAACATTAAAAATAATCCTACCGTAAACCATGCGTAAATGCTATGGTTATACGTTGTTGGCATTTTAATCTTTTCCAATTTTGCTTTCGGGTTTTGAAAAGATATTAAATTGGATAGCTGTTGATGTATTTCGCCTGAAATTCGTTTAAATCCTTAACTTGAAATTATCATTTTAATTACAATTAAAACCACTTCACCTATAAATAGTGATTAAAATGTATAGAATGATTAGAAAGTAAGGTTTGGGATTTTTGGATTGAAAATATCAGGGCAACTGTAGAGCTTAATAAACGATAAATTACTAAAATTATGGAGGTAATAGGTAATACAGGTTGTGTAACGTATGTCGCCATAGCGATCATTTGGAGGCTTAACAAGGAATTAAACTTTCCCTCTTCAGTTTCGTAGCTCTCGTTTTCCCAGATTGCTCTCTGATGAAATAAGTCAGCAGTTCTATGTCTTTACTTGGTCATTGTATTTTACTGTGGATCAAATAGGCAAATTCTGTTGCAGTTCTTTTCGTCAGTTTGTAGCCCGACTGTGTTATCTGGGCAGAGATGAACTCGCAACTCTTTATTGAAGTGTATTTAAGTGAATAAGAAGTCGTTAACGATTGTTACGAGGCTTTATCCTGTGGCTGCTCATTGTGATGTCACTCTTAAGATAATTCTAGTTAGAATTCACTACTTTCTTGAATATTGTGCAATGAAATACATCCTGGCCTAAACCTAGTGAAACAAATCGAAGGTAGAATTGCCTCTCGTCTCATTATTTAGAATTCATCTATGTCGGTGTAGTTAAAAAATAAAAATGAAGCTGTGGATTTATCACAGGGGATGAAAGTGATCAATCTATTGAGGATGGTTAGAGCATAGTCCTTAATGTTTCTCTTAAGTTATGTAATGAATGTGGGTGGCAGAGAAGTCAAGCACTGCGACCGCAGGTCTATTGTGCTATCCCACAGACGGAGAGAAAGACTGAGAAAGTATGGTGGGAGAAGTGCAGGGAAAACGGGAGAACCCCGAGAAAACCTGCCCAGCGCGGATCGTACACCATCACGAAACCCACATGAGAACCGAACCCCGGTACTCAGAGGTGAGAGGCCAATGTCTTAGTGACAACGCCAACCGCGCGGCCTAATGTTTCTCTTACTATTCATTTATTTATTTATTTATTTATTTATTTATTTATTTTTGTGATTTATTTCTGCAATACATACCAATCACCAATTATTTCGGAGAGTTGTTTTTATGAGAATATCGTACAATGATCACGTGATATCGACCAGAGAAGTGCGAATGATCATAGCTTATGCTTTATTTTCTTGTATTTATTTTAAAAGTTACTTCCATGAAATTTATGGAGACCTTTTCTTTTCTTTTTTAATTTTTTTTAACAGTTTAACAGAGTACGATTACATCCGTTGCGAAATAGCTGAAAGAAGAATGTATTAGAGAATAAAAAAAGAACTTAGTTTTCTATCAGTCCTTTTTTATAGTAAAATAAACCAAAGAACGCACATAACTAAACAAAACCAAACACAAATTCACTGAGCTATTTTTGATATAGTGCTGGAAATGGAGGACAGCGCTGTTTCGAGGCTTTTTGGCCTCTCATCAGCTCCACCTATCCAGCATACCCAAGCTCAGTGAAAAAGACGAATAGACAAAACGGACAAACATACAAATGAATGACCCCTGAATTACAAAAACATCAAAATAAAATCAAGAATAAAAAGGGGGTGAATAATTTCCATGTCTAATCAGTCCTTTTTTATTTTAATAAAATGTAATTTATCATTAAAAGACCTCTTTTGGCAACTTTCGAAAGAAAGCAGACAAATAGTTATTTTTAGCTTCCTTGGATTTTTCTTAAACATTATCTTTCTCCGTCGCCAAAGTGCGTGTTTGTTGAAATGAATTGGAAGTCATTTTATCAACAAATTCTAATAATTGATCTGCTGTAATAGATTCGAACATGAACTCTTCTGCGACGTGTACTCTTTATTACACCTGTACGATTTTTCCTATATAATATTAACTTTTAAAAGATTTACCTATATAATATACCGTTTACATTTTTTTCTTTTCTGTTTTAGCTTTAATACAAAAGAATTCTCGTTTTCTCAAATACACAAAACAGGAATGCAACTTACATTGATAACTAACGGAATTACTTCGTACTTCTTTGTATCCAGAAAGATACAGAATGTCATACAGCATTTATCTACCTCTTTCTTATGTTATTGGATTGTACATTGTATTTGGAGTAAATGTATTGGCAAGCTACTTTCAATACATTTTGTCCCACTATCTTTATTAAAGGCTTTTATTTCTTTAAAATTCATCTTCAAAAACATCGTGGATTTTTTTTTTATATGTATATATAAACTATCGTAAGTATTTTATTTATGATCCATAAAAATTAATAGGAGTTGCTAAATTTACGTTTGACAGAATTTTCCTACACAATTTAATAGGTTTTTTATTTTTTAATCTTGGGAGCTTGATTGTATCGCTAAGATCTTCGTTATTTAAGTCAGTAACATAATATAAGCATATTAGTTGGAAATTAATTAGTTTCTAGTTGTTCTAATAGTAAAATTTTTCCCTCTGCAAAATAGTTAAAAAAAATATAAGAATCTAGTTGAAAAATTTTTAAAACTCGTTAATTGAAAAATAATTAACAATATAGATAATTTGTTCTAATTTGTTTTATATTAATAATGTTTACTTAATGAGATTGATTAAGTACACCGGCACCCTATTACGGGCTTCCTTTCAATGATAATGTGTAGTTAATTCGGTTGCTAGGGACTTTATTTATGTTCTCTCATGAAAGGAGTCCTATTTGCGATCTATATAGTGAGTGTATTTTGTAACTAAGCCATTTAGGAATTTTGATAATTGTTTAATCAATTGAAATGCACAAGGAAAGCGTTTATTTTTTGTAGCACAGCCTATTAACTGAAACTTCCACGATTATGGAAAATTTCCGCTAACTATTCGTCCATCAGAGGATTGAAATGAATTCTGATGACGTTCGATTGCTTATTAAATCAAAATTTTGAATAGAACTATAGCAAGTAACAAGATTTAACCTGAAAAGCAATTTCTGGGAAAAAAGAAAAATATACAAAGATATTATTATTACAATATTATAAATATTAATTGTTAACTGATATTAATTATAACTAATTATAAATCTATATAAATTTAAAATTTACAGCACCTACATACAGATCCACATTTAGTGGAATCTCGTAGGACTGAATGTACATTTATTATTATCAAATAAATAAAAATAAATAATACGATTTTTAGGATGGAAAAGATATCCATTAAATATTTGTTCAAATAATAGCTTTTTTAAGACAAGTACGCCGACGCACAAGTGTAATTAAAAACTTTATAAACACATTAAAAAACAACCGGTTTCGGTTTTTTAACGAACCATTCTCAAGTGGATACAAATAGAAAAAAAATTTTATTATATAACACTGTCCGATTTCTTATATATAATGCATGTCTTTTCTATTTGTATCCACTTGAGAAAGGTTCGTTAAAGAACCGAAACCGGTTGTTTTTTAATGTGTTTATAAAGTTTTTATACTACACTTGTGCTTCGGGGTCCTTTCTTAATTTCATTTTGAGCACGTTAAATTTTATTTTCTCATCAATAGCTGTTTTGATTGTTGAAAATACAAAGAACCCCTTCTTATTATATTCTTTTTCACTTATTTTCAACATAAGTAAAAACAAATTTTTGTGCCTTCCGTAGTTACCATTTTATTTTCAACATATTTTTAAATTATTTTCTTTTTTCTTTTATTTTTATCCTTTTTAATCTTTTGTTTCAAATAAAACTGAAAGGGAAAGAAAAGGATAACAACGAGAAGAGGGAATGAGATTCTTTTGGCTTCACTTTGTTACCAAAATGTAAAGGGGATTTTTGGGATACTTACACTGGACTTCCTTTGAAATTCCAAAATACATTATAGCGGAAGTTGATGAAGAATTATTCAAAAATAACCACAACGAACCAAGATTAGGAAAAGGAATAAGTTTTTCATCCTTAATTTTGGCTGGGTTATTTCTAAGCAAATTAAATATGCTTCTTTGATTGTTTTTGAAGGAAATCAGTTGGAAACAGGTTATTTGAGAATTCCCTTCCAATATTTTGTTCTTCCCTTTTGCGTTGGAGGTCTTTCACCCATTGATTACATCCTTTTCGGTGCACATTAGGACCATTTCCTCATTGAACATAAAACTCAGTTTACGTCTCTCGTAGTCAACCTTGAATCTCTCATGTATCCACGTTTTTCCTTAATGTCAGTCAAGATGCTGTTCTAGAAACAAATAGAAAATAAAAACTTACATTCATTTCTGCTGAAAAGAAGTGACATTGCTACTATAACTATTATTACAATCTTCCATATCCATGCAAACTTATAAATATTGTAAATTCCAATCACAAAGTTAAATTAGTGAATCTGCTTTTCACTCATCAATTAAAGTAATGGATCTGGTTTGATTTTAGTCAGATTTCTCTATAGAACAATTCGCGACATTTCATTAGGAAGAATTTTCCATTAGTGTTGATCTTAACTGATTTGTTTTCATTTATTATTCATTTTAGTGTTCTCTCAAACTGAAAAACAAGTGAATTAAAGCGTTACATACTTATTGGTCAGTGAATCATAATAAGAAAGCTGGAATCAAACTGGAAAATATTTTTATCACAACTGCTTTTAATATCTAACGGAACCACAACTCATTTATTACCTGTTTAGCAGGTAAAACGGAAGTACCTATTTACTATCCATTATGTAATGTTTACGTAATACTAATATCGATTGGATTTTTCATTGAAATTTCTCATTGTATTAGTTTAGTAAAAAAAAAAAATACTATTCCTGGCCAACTTCAGTGACCAACCCCCCCCCCCCAAAAAAAAAAAAGAAAAACCACTTGATTCTTAAAGTAAGAGTACTTGCTGAGAACAAAATAATGAAAAACTACTTGTTACAATCAGTTTATCAGTTTGTTACAATCGGTTCAGATACATTTATGAACAAATCTTCACATTTCATGCCGGCACATCAAATAAATACCGTATTAACCGAAATTGAATCACGCATTAACAGTGATGAACCCTATAACTCAAAGAAAAACATGTCCTACCTCCGACTATCTAAATATTATTAAATTGTAATATAGAATAGAAGTATCGAAATTAATAAAATAAAGGATGAAGTAGAACTTAAAACACTTTAGTAGTAAAAAAAAAAAATCATTACTTTAGTATATATACGATTGGTGTGTAACAAAATCTCTTTGGATGTTATTAATAAAGATCCGTATGTTCCACACAAATTTTAATTATTATTAATTTCTTTTTTCGAGGAATCGTCTTCCATTGAACACTTGTATAAGTAATAACAGTTTCTGGTAGTTCTTCTTGGCTCATAAATATTACTTTTGGGGTTGAGAAACATTTTCTATTGTAAGTCTATGAAATGTTCCAGAGCTATTTATCACATTCTGCAAGAATCTGGAGCCCAAGCAATTCATAATCGAGATCGAATCCATTGCCCACTAAATTTATCATCAAGATATAGATTCTTTAACTTGCAGTAGATAACAGTTGTTGCAAGATCTGTCTCGAGAATTTTCCTACATTCAAAAAAGCAAAAAAGCATTGACTTGTATATCAAAAGAATACCCTAAGGCTATCAGATTAAGATAAAATTAAGATATGAAGATGAATGATTCTCAGCTACCTCCTAAAAAAAGATTTTCTTCGGACCAAAAATAAACATTCTTGGATCGATTACTGAGATAGGAATCATGCTCATCCCGAAAAAAAAAGGACTACGTCTTGAATCAGTTGCAGAAAATCGCTGCAGAAGATCCTTAAACCCTCCTCACGAGTTCCGAGGCACCATTGGGAAGATCATCCAGGCTTAAATAGCTCCAGACTCAAATCCTGTTTTATCTTTTTTATACAATGGAATGTTCAATACACAACTGTGAAGATCTTTTTCGAGATGATGATGATCTCGAGCAGGACATTTCAACAATGTTCACGTGCTGTTGACTTGAATAAGAAATGCATTAAATGAAGACGAACAGTTCCATCTTCTCTGAAGCCCACACGTTAATCTAGGAATGAATAGAGCATACCTTTAGAGGTCTTGCTAAAATTTCTTTGAATTTAATAGTTGAATCCAAATACAAATAATTACTCTTTCTTCCTATCAAATACTACTAGTGTCCGTCATAGCGAAACGGTACTTAGAATAATAATAATAATAATAGTGGATAAGTGTCATGCTTAAGACTTTCTGTCCATCCTTCAGTATCAGATCGTTTAGGGATCTCTGCGCCGAAATATTTGAAGGTAGGCTATATGTTAAGAGAGAATGTTAAATGAATTGTAAAGCATTCTTTGTATTAGTGAATTATAATTCATTTGAGAATTTTCAAACAATAAGAATTTTGAAAACGTACACTTTTAGTTAAAACCTGACTAAACTAAGAGATTTTTTTTTACTTATTACGAAAAACTTTCATTAAAATACTATTTGTAGTTTATGCAAACTTACAACAATAGAATTTGAATTGATAACAAAAAAACAGAACCTGGATCCTCTTGCGTTGATATTACAAGACTTGAAACCCTTAACCATCCTTAACTTTGATCATTTATGTCCCAAAGAGCGACATCTAATACATAGAAAAACTTAATTTGGTTGTAGACTTATCATCAGATGGGAAGAGGAAAGTGAAATTGGTGGGGAATTAATTTGGTGGCGACGTTTGGCCCTGATAAGAGTAGGAGTCCATTTTGATTTCTGATTGTGTCGGTTTCAACTCCGTTGCTGATTGCTCTTATCACCGTGTTTTTATGACAGAGAATGGGACCGCGATGGATCATAAAGAAAATGGTGCATTACGGCGACTCAGTTCATAGCTTTACGAGGAAAGAGACTTCATACAACTGCCACTTTGACTGCATTTGGCCTCAAGGACGTGGAGCCAATGTATTAGTAGTCCCGCTAGAATCGCTTTACTCAAAATAGTTCGAGAATTTGGATTTTATTATTAATCAGTAAGAATATCAACGAACAACAGGAAAAAGACAATGGCTTTTTTTTTTTTCTTTTTTTTTTTTTTTATATAAATGAAAAACTTTTAGTTACGTTAACATCGTTCTCCATGTGTTGTCAAGACCACAAAGTGTCAATCTTATAATAATATATAAATGGATTTTTCCTCCCCCAACAGGGGATATCTGATGGAACGTAATCAGAGGTTTAAATTAAGATAATATTATTTCAGCAGAACATCTCAAATATTAACATTACCAACTTCGTTTAACTTATTTAATGACTAATAGATTTAAGCATTCTTAAACTACCGTAATAATGATTATAAAATTGACATTTGTATGAATTTGAATAGAAAGAAGCACGAAATCTACGACATTTATAAACGTCATAATTTCTTCTAATAGAGAAACCGAAAATATTTTATATCTTCAGACTGGTGAAACAACTCAACCAAAGTATTTTAACTCAAACCAGAATAAGATTTAGGAATATTGACCAATGTTATTACTACTAAAGTCAATCAATTATTCATTTGATTGAAGGAAAGATTCGGCGGCATCTGTGATGTTAAAATGCAGCCCAATACGAAGTGAATTGGTTGAAAATTAATATTATTACAGGATAGAACAAATTGGAACATCTTTGGATTCAGTGCTTACAAGATCTGACTTGTATCCAATCCATTCCGAAAAGTTGGAAGCTCCCAAGTGAAAACTAAAGAGATTTACGATTCTCGGCATCATCGATATGAAACTAAACTTCATGTAGCACAGGGGCCAAAATCCATCGCTACTTTCATCGCTTCGTCGATCCTAAATATATCATCCAGCTTTAGATAACACCAGCGGCCATCTTCTTTTAGGAGATAAAACGAAAGATTGCAGGGATCCAAATAAATCATATTTCTAAAGGAATATGTTCAAAACAAGGTAGGGATAGCGATTAGTAAGCCAATCATAATGCTTCGCAACGGCTTCTGATACGTATAAGAAAATATAACAATTATAATAATTAATACTAAAGTCCAGTGTCATTTTGTTCAAATTACGTTGAATATTGCTTTAATTTCCTTATTATTATACATGTGATTGTTGCGAATGCAAAAGGCGCAATTGTTGCGATTATTGTGATTTTTGAGCTAATGAGAATTTAATGATATTTGTCCACAGACGGACGGACAAACCGGGAATATAAGAATACAAGGAATATAAGGCGAATATAACGATACTTGTATCAGAAGCCTAAAAAATGAAAGCTACTAAACAGTAATTAGTTAAATTACTGAAGTATCGAATTTATTCCTAAATGTCTGTAATTATTTTAAAATTTTTTATAGAAATAAATATTAAGTCATGATTTTTTTAACTCACAAGTCAGTATTTTTAACTCAGTATAAATTTCACGGTTGCTGATTAGTTTGTTTGCATTTCTTTTGCTTGTTGTATAATTCAGTAAATAGGTTCCTGTCAACGTTAGATAGAATGCGAGTTAATATTTTGTATCTTTTTCTTTATGATAATAATTTCATTTTAATTTTGCGAGTATTTTGGTTTCTGTTTTCAGACTGTTCCATTCTGTTAACATGAATGGAAACAGAGGCGAAGAAAGGTTGTGCTTCTCGATATATCGCATTCAGAAAATGTATGGATCTTCAATCCTATTGTTCGTAGCTAGAATGGTCCTTCCATTCCCTAACAATAAAAACAAAAATTAAACGTGAGTTTCATTGCATTTCCTATCCTCGTCGGCGGAAGGTTGGCAGACGAACCGAAGTTCTGTTAAATTCTGTTGCTAAGCTTAGCTATAACTCGCTGTTATGAGACATTCTGAGAATTGGACGAAATAGCATTGCGTGTGTCACAGATGCCATAAGTCTTAACTTACAGTAAAAATGGTAATGCTATAACAATGCCTGCAACGCCGAAAAAGGAGACGTGATCTTTGCATTTTAATGCCTTTTACTTTAACACTGATTGTCAAGATAACATAAACTGAAATTTAATTATTTTGTGTTTTTAAAAACTAATTTCCAGGAAAGAATAGTTAGAGATTAATAAACATCCACTTTATAGGAATATTATAATACAGTAAGATGTTAGTATATAAAATAATGTTGATCTGTTGTTGATACTGTTTATTTGTTGAAACTGAGTAGTCAGATTCTATGTAAAAAGCTATTTATTAGTAATACATTTCCAAATTGCCTTTTAACTTTTTCTTCGCTTTTATGAGTACACTCTTGATCTCAGAAATAACCCGAAATTTGATGATAAATAGGGTTTAGAGATTGTTCTGACTTTCTCAAAATTTCAAGAATGAAAAATTAAAACACGTTTATTTATTTATCATTAGCCTATTTAGTTATTTTTAGTTAAAAAACCTAAATTGCATCATAATCATTAAGTCATTTTTGTTTCGTAATTTTCACTTTTCATTTACTTAAATTTTGACGACTTTTTCAATATGGAACTTACTCCTTCTTTGGCATTTGAGCTTCCACTCGAAGGTCACTCAATAGCAGTTTGGAACTGATGTTGTAGATCAGTGATGACCATTTAATACATCCTCGAAAGCCAAACTTGCCTACACTGTTATCTTGAGAACCTCAAGTAAATTAATAATTAATGAATTGTTTAAATAAGAAAATAACAAGAAAATTAATGCTTTCAGACAGTGGTGGCCAAAAGCAAAGCGGCCCCATAATATGCACAATTTTATAAACAAAACGTTATTGGAAGCGACCTTTTGACCCCAACTTCCGATCAGGGAATGGTCCTACAGGTCTGATTTTTTGGACGTGGTCACCTACTTTTTGATTCTGAACACAATGGTGACGGTTTGATTCTAATATCTCTAACCGTTTGGCCGCTACAGAGTGTGACATCCAGCAAGCATAAAAGCAAGAGCGGTCCCCTAATTTTTACAGGCAAGCTGTAACCTAGGGGCCGCTAAAAATAACAATTAAGTAGTTACGTAACATTTGTTTAAAAAAACTGTATATTTCTATTCAGTTGCACTATGAGAAATAATTGAAAAAAGCGTGAATGTGTAACATATAATCATTAAGTCGTTAATTTAAAAATTACTATTTTTAAAAAAAAAAAAAAAAAAACACCATTTCTTTTCTATCCACATATACTAGGACTACCAGTGTTGGGTCCTATAAACAATTTACATTTTTAAAAATTCAACTAATAGGAAGAACTGCAACAGCTATTTATTGTTTTTAATTATCGACTGAACAGAAATCACAATTTTTAAAATATACAAGAGTTCGACCAATTTAAGATTACATACATAATTTGAACCACTCCTTAAGCGTAAGAAGTTTGGTCCTTTGCATTTTGAATATTAAAACCATTTTTGTGCCGTACTTAGTTGGAAACATTCTTCGTGTGCTGAAGTTTTACAACCCACGTATTGAATTATTAACTCTTGAGATAGTTTAACGTGCAAACATTGAAACATGAAAAAAAGAAATAAAACGATTGCACACTTCATTCACGCCTTGAGCGATCGTCGACTGGAATCTGGTACAGCTGTTTCGTTCTTATTAGGACTCGTCAGTCAGATTTACCCACACTGACTATCAACTCGAAGGCGTGAAAGGCTATCGAGTTTTTGTAGGAAGTCGAACCCTACAAAAACAAACAACAATAAGAAAGTCACTAGCAGAGACCTCGGTCAACTAACGATAGATACAAAAGGCATTTATTAATGAAGGGACAAAGCAAGACAAGGACTCTTGCGGTCTTAATGTGGGTAAATCTAGTTTATTTCTTTTTTCATTAACTCCAGCACAATTGCAAATTGAAGCAAAGGTTACATCTCACATATGTCTGACTTGTTGTGAAATCCAACTGTTTTCGTTCTTTCTTATTTTGTTTTCCAAAGGGAACTGGTCATAACAGCAACTGTATTTGTAATATTCATTCTTTGTAATTGCGGTGATAGCGCTATTTGAGCTATTTCTTATTGGTTGTAAGTGCTGTTACTAAGTATTGTTCAACCACTAGAACCTAAAACGTTTCGATCAATGTGCTAAACAGTGGCTATTAATCTTTTTTCTTAATCCATTAATTTCGCCTGGGAATAAACTATATAAGCTATAATTATAATGTTATACAGTAAAGTACTTACTGTGAATCCTTACACCTAATCATTTTATTGCTAAGAATTTATTCTGAGTTTCAATATAATGAACAATTAAAATTCCTGATGATATTTATAGCCTTCCTTCTCTTTAATTTCATTTTTCTTTCTTTTGTTTTTTACTTTGCTTTTATTTTTTGAAGTAAAGGAAAATTTATAACACACGGAATTGTATTTGTAAATTATAGGTAATTATTTTAGAAACTGCGTCAGCTTTTAAATGAAAGGCTATAGCCTGTAACATATAGAAGACAAATGGGGACCACTACCTACAGAGCAGATTTCGGGTCCCCAGCGGACACAACACACAGAAGAAGACGAAAGAAACAACCATGCCACGACCGGGATTCGAACCCAGGTACTGGCGCATTGGACGCCACGGCTGGCCGCCGCCGAGACCGCACGATCAAATGAAAGGCTGTAATTTCGAAGTGGTTCTAGCTTTAGCTCCTGGTTATTTTAATGAGTACTAATGCAATATAATATATTTAGAAACATTAACAAGCTAAAGCAGCTAATTTAAAATCATGATTAAATTGATTATTCGATTTTAATCTGGTATCAATCTGTTATTAAGTCGCTTCATTAACAGGAATCGTTAATTAATAAACGTGATTAACCATTTCACTTAAAGGATGTCATCATTCTGTCAGTATTTTAGTAAAGAATTAAAAAAAAATAATCTAGTTTGTCTAGTTTTGTCGATATATTAGTGAAGGTAATATGAAATCAATGATTGGTTATATGTAGAGGATTACTGAATCTGGCGTTGCAAAATGACACGACGAAAAAAAAAAAAAAATGGCAGTTGGAGAAGGATTAACTTTTTCCCTTAATATTGACTTTAGAACTTAAATGGAAGGAACAGTCTCCTTCAAAAAATAAAAAGAGCTAAAATCAACCTCTCTTTTTTGTTTTTTTCATTTTCAATGTCATTAGCACAAAAACAGTCGATCTACGCTAAGCCAATTCAATCTAACAAGCTTGTCAGCTAAATTATTAAAGTCTAATGAAAGAGAAACTTGTGAAATATAAGTTACTTATCACCCTAGGATGCTGTCTATTCTCTAACTGCATTACCCTTCCCTCTCCCCCTCTTTTTTTATTTTGATTAATAAATTGAGAGAAGGAATGGAATAATGACTTGAATAAATCAACTTAGCAATACCTCTTAAAGAATAAAGGTTGTACCAGTCTCTTTTGGCCTTGATTTTATAGGTAAATAGATTACGCTAATGAAAGCTGTCATTCAGGAAAAGCTGTTAATCTTCATTTGAAAAAAGTGAGCTCTTTTAGTTATATAACGTAAGTAGATTCAGGCAATTACTTTTGATTGGATGAGTACCTGAGAATAATAATAGGTTAAAAAAAAATAAATAAAAAAAAACTCCAAACCAAGTCTTGTGAACTTTGAGCAAATAATGATTTGAAATGTTCCCTACCATCAGGAAGCATTTATTCCGCACCATTAGTTCGCTTTTCGTGCAGTCGAAATTGTCTTCCATACTGAGAGCAAACAGTAAATGTCAAACTAAAAAATATATATATTTGATTAGTTCTAGGAAAAATTTCATTTCCACAAAAGTTCTTGTATCAGGATTTAAATTAATTCAAAGCAAAGACAGTTGTTACAGTGTTTAAAAATGCGTCTAGTTTTCCTTGTTAGCGGTTGCAAAGAATGAGAAATCGTGTCCTTCAAGTGATTGAAGCCTGTCTTTATCATAGGAAAAAGAAATATTTTACAGTAACGAACCTGCCGATGATATTCATCTAAGCCATTATTTCCATTAAAATAAATTTAATCCAGATGACGAATGTAAATTTGTTATTTGTGTTTAATATTATTAAATATATAACACTAACAACCAAGTATAAAGTTAAAACTGCAAAGTTTAAACAGCAACGAAATTTGAGTTTATTTTCGTTTCCACGAAGAGTTTTGGACTTTCCCCATTACTTCCTTTTTAATTAATTAATTCATCTCTGTTTTTAATTACCAGTTTTACATAATAAGACATATAATAAATTGATATTCAAAATAAATTGTGAAGCTATTTAATTTCCATAATTTTTTTTTATGAAAGTCGTGAATGAAATTCAGAAGGAGTTCCGTTCATTTTGTTAAACAAGAGCTACAGCAGCTTACAAATGAAGTTCTCGAGGTGGGATTACGGTTTCTGATAGTAATTTTATAAAATCGATTAATATGAATTACGAGGCAAAACTTATTCCTCGGAATTTAATTTTGAAATGATCGTACCAACCTATTTTCAGTACTTATTTTTCCTCGTATAATAATAAGATTATTATTAATATCTATTATTATTATTAAAAATTTAATATTGTTATTATTAAAAATTTAATATTATTATCTAAAAAATTTCTATTAGCTCCGATTGCACCAAGTCTGAAATCACTTAATAAACATTACAAATCAAACAAACATTACATTACATTACAAACATTTACAAACCTTTTGATTTGCTATTTACTCCACTTGACCTTTCCTTATTGAAGATAAGTTTTTGTTAGGTTCATAAAAATAACAGAATTAGATAAGTGCCTAGTGATACACGTACTTCATAGTTAACACTACTGTCCTAAACACCATTGAATTGCTTTGGGAAGTTAAGACCACAATACCACGTCTTAATATTTGAAATTGGTTCTTAATGTTCAAATTAGTCAATTAGCGTAATACGTATCCAGATCGATAGATAGAGAGATAAAAAAGAAAAGAATCTAAAAGTTGAATGCTGAGTTTACTAAATGACAAAGAATTTATCAAAAAAAAAAGTACTTATATTTTATTGATCTAATTTTGACAAAACAAATTCTAAAATAAAAATGCGGTGTTTTCAAAATAGTATATAGTTCCGCTTTCATTGCAGATTTTCTAGTTTTGAATCATTTATTAAAAACTTTCTTTTCTTTATATTATTTACTCTTATTTCTGTTTCAATTCTCTTTCTATCAAAAGAAGA
The DNA here is from genome assembly GCA_023159025.1 of Thereuonema tuberculata. Classification (NCBI taxonomy): domain Eukaryota; kingdom Metazoa; phylum Arthropoda; class Chilopoda; order Scutigeromorpha; family Scutigeridae; genus Thereuonema; species Thereuonema tuberculata. The sequence goes on from JAFIDM010000007.1 coordinate 45,361,426, forward strand.
CAGTACATGAATTTTTGCTCTCTTTCAGAATCTTCCTTTCCTATATCAATTTCTTCCTTTTTCCGTCAGAAACAATAAAAACTTCTGAAGGAGAGAGAAAACTCCGAATGGAAAAGAAAGTTGTCTTCTTTCACAAGATTAAATTCCATCTGAAACCCTCCAAATTTCAGTGGTGTATTTTCGGTATTTTTAAATTGGAAAGCGTGGAGGGTGGGGGACTGTAAAGACTCACTTAGCCTTTGACGTCGTTCGAAACAGGAAGAAATGTTTGGGTAAGAAGAAAAAGAAAGACAGAAAAAAAAAAATCCCATTACCGTCTTTCTATTCGGATCTATACTTTATGGGAGAGTATTAGCATCTGTCAAAGGGCACGGAATCATTCCCATTCATTGCGTCCTCCACTTGTTTTTTTATCTTTTCGGTATCTTCCTTCCGCTCTCTTTTTTTTCTCCCCTTTGCTTCGAAGCAGGAAAAGCTTAATGCAGGTGTAAGTCGCTGATTATTTACGGCCACAATCCCTTGGCCTCGGTGCGCCTTCGTCCAACGCTCGTGTTCGTGGATTCCATCGACATAGAAATTCTAAGGAGAATTTGAATTTTTCTGAAACATTATTGGATTCCTGAACATTACATTGATTTGTTTTTAATTTCCATATAAAATAAATTTCATTCTTAATGTAAAAGAAATGAAAACTGAATTAGGTCATTAAAAGTATCGACTGAAAGCGAGGCTTCAACAAAATTCAATTGCTTGTTGAAAAAAGTAGTTGCATAAAAACTAGTTGAATCACGAAAAGTGGAAGCTCTTGACTCTGTTTTTTTGAGGCTTATCAGTCATTTTCACACTCCTCAGCTATTCAGAAGCGTTACGGTGATGCGTAATTAGATTTTAAAATGGAAAAGATGACGGCGCCTTGTAATCTTGTTCAAAGAAAAAAAAAGTACTAAAAGTAATATTTTTTTAAATTTTAAATGAATCAAACTATATCTTCAATTTCGGATGGCATAACAGGAATTAGAATAACAATAAACAAAAAGAAATAAATTTCTCTTGAAGTCAAGGTATAGTTTATTGTATCGCGTTTTATTGCTTTCTTTGATTTACATTACGATAGTCACTTACCTTTAAAAAAAAAAAGTATAAAAGTCTAATTAAGAAAATTGACTTAATTGAAGTAGTAGAACTAGTACTTGAGGTCAATATAGAAAGCTTAAGTAATAAGTCATTTTAAACGACTTTTCTTAAAATATAAAGGCGAAATTCCTGAAAATTTAGGATTTAAAATTTTACAGATTTCATATTATTTTTATAAATTTTTTTCTGAAATGAAACTGGCATAAATCAATGATGACGTCACTCTCTTTTTGATATTCCTGTTTCTTAACTTTGAAATAAAAGACTTAAATTTGATATCGAATCTGGATATTGACTTTGAGGAGATAATTTAGTTGAATGTGTCCATATCATTTACTAATGAATAAAATCAAACTTTCATATAGAAATAATTTATTATATAACAATTATTTCGAACTTTCTTCGAGCTACTTTAAAATGAGAAAGTTTTTTTTCCTTCTTTTTAATTTGGATGCGCCCTGGAGAAACAGAGAGCATAAGTATCATCGTCTCAAAGCATAATTTCATTTCTCCTACATTTTCTCTGAAGGCATTTGGGAAACATTAATTTACGCTTTTTTTTTTTATTTTATTTTCTTTTTTTTTTTTGCACAAAAACATTCTTTTTAAGTGTCTAGTTTGAAGTTCGTTCTTAAACTCATTTACTTTTTTTTCCTCTTTCATTTAGATCGATAAAATATCTTTTTTATTATTATTATTTCTAGCTTCTAGTCTTGATAACTAATGTAATTGCAAAAGCAAAAAAAGTCTTTTCGGTTTGTTGGGTTACATTTCTTTTTAACTGTGAAGATGGCATTGATCTTCCGCATTAGATCATTCTCACTGACACATACGCTGTCATCACGTTTCATTCTCCCTTATAGAATGAACAAAGATAGAATTTCTTTTGTGTAGAATATACTTACAGTAGAAGACTTTTTAAGATTGTGAATTTACTTGTATTATCTGGAGGAAATCCTGACTAGCGGGGTTATATAAATGGACGGTGCTTTGCACTTGACTTTATGACATCCCGTTTAAATTAAGGTTGAAACCAGTAAGCGATTTGATTACTTTTTAAAAATACATATTAAATGAAAGATTTTTTTAATTGAATAATTCAGAAAGAAATTGCGTTCAACTTTCAAGGTATTACATATAATATACACCCCTACAGCACATTTTCTTGACTTTGCGTAAGGCTTTTCTTATTATTTATTAGGCTAGAAAGATGATGGCTGATATTTTCTTATATTTGTTTTTTTTTTTAACTTTTTCTAAATAATTTATGTTTTGCCCATTTAAAATTTGGCTTAAATTCTTTTATTTTGATGATAGGTTTGTTGATTTAAGTGTAATTTTATCAAGAAATTTGAACAAAGTAATATATTTCATTAAGAAAGAAAAAAAGAAACATTTATCTGTTTAGATTCTTTGAGTTTCTTAAGTGTTGTTTTAATTGTATGATTGGGGCAAATTATCAGATAGATTTTGAATTTGATTTTATCGGAGGTTTTATTAATAAATTCGTTTGAGATTTGTGAGACCCTCTCACGCAGGTGTTTGAGATGTATTGAGACTGGCAATTACAAACAATATCCGTCTTTGTTGAAGTAATTTATCTGTTCTAGTATTTTTATTCTAATACAGTATTTGAATAACATTAGATGAACTTGCTTTTAACATCCTTTCTACTTCTTTTCATTGCTTTGACCCGAAAAAAAGAAAATTCGGTCTACCACCATAATTCCTTCCTTCTTCCTGTAGCCTGCTTTTTCTCGTTCTTCTCTTTTTTTGCTTCTTCTTCTTCTTCATTGTAAATTCATCTGCGTTCACGAGAGGTGAACGAGGAATGGTAAATACAACAGCGCTACTTTCACCTGATGCCAGAACTTATTTGCATTTCAATGATTGTGTCAGCATCAGGTTGATGTCTTTGCCCAAAGATTCTTGGGTATCCCTAAAAATTGCAGAACATGTCAGCACAGTTGACATTTTCCCATTTCTTCTGTCACACATTGTAAAACACGAAATAATGTTTACGGGATTATCGCAGAATTTGTGTTATCAATACAAAATGAGATTCTTGAAAAGCAGATTCGTAAAGGTAAAAGAAAATTGCTGAATTATTGTGGTAGAAATATCTTTAAGATTATTTAAAAATCAAAATTTCGTGGCAATATTGTATTTGCAGTTCAAGGATACTTTGATAATAATCTACTAAACCGTTGGTCGTTTTTCAACTTAAAATAACTTCTTAACTTTCTGTTTAGCTCAAAACTCTTTAAGGATTTAGAGATTGAAGTTTTTAAATGATTGCTTTTCAGTTTTGTTAACACTTGAAAACTAAAAGCTGCTATTTAAACTTTAAGCTTGCTATTTAAACTGCTTTATTTACTTGGAATTATGTATTTCGATAGAAAAACTTTAAGCAAAAATTATCTTGGCTAGAGCTGTTTTTGTATCTAAAAGATCCTTCTAACTTTCTGAAAATCCAATGATTGCACAATCAGCATTATTTATAAAGTTTTTACGTGGTAATTAAATATACTTTACAGAGTTTTTTTTTTTTGAGGCTTCCTGTGATTTCTAGAGTTTGCACCAATTGCAGAAATGGAGGATGAGTCTTGTACTCAGGCTGAAGAGCGACATAGCTGACATTTATTATCTTGTCATTTTTATTGATTTGTATATTTTTTGTAATGAATGCTTTTATTTTGACTGTATTTGTATTCATTCTTCCAAATTCTTTGTGGCTCCTTTCCTTTCACGATTTCGACATAAATAGACCACAGGGCCGGATTTAGAAATATGGCGACCCCAAGGCAGTGCTATTTTTGCCCCTACATAAAATCCCCATTTGTGCTTTGAAAACACACACCCACGTACATGGTATCATATATGTATTTATATAACTAGCAGTCGTACACGGCTTCGCCCCGGTAAACATAGAAATTCATGTGTCATATTTATTGATACGTATAATTTGTAATAAAAATAAGAAAACTAAAATTCATGCAATTTGCATTAGAGGAGCCTTCTCCGCACCTTCACTTAGACGAAGTCATTTGATGATGTCGTCATACGGTAAAGCAATTAAGATTCACTACACAGCACAGATAGAAAATTTAATCTGTCCTCCTCGACAGAACAACGAAGATAACTCTTCACTCTTTTGAGAGCCGAAAAAGACCTTTCGGAGAAACGTTTAGTGATTGGTGCACAAACAAAAATACGTAACCTCACTTCAATGCTTGAATAAATATCTAACATATCTTTTTTTACGAAGCACACTGTATAATTGCAATATGGACAGTTTTTCATCCATTTCACTTTCGCAAGACAACAACAATGATCTTAGATGAAGGTATTCGTTTATTAAAGAATCTTCAATGTCATGTGGATATTTTTTTTCGAAATTTTTAACATTTTGACTAATCATTTTTGGGTCTGGTTTTACATAGCTGTGTCAAAAATTCAAAACGTCCAATGATCATCACTGCCCCCTAGGAGAATGTTGCCTAGGATGCCTAAGCCTAACTACAGAACTATTTATCATGAATAGTGAAGCCATCTGGAATGCCGCATTGAAATTATGAGGTTTCATGCTAAATCATCTTGTAGATGGACTTGATTCTGACGGTCAATTGCTTTTTAATATTTGAAATATTCTTATTCTGAATATTAAAAGCTATAGTATATGAAGCTATACAAAGAAAAATAAGATAAAATTAAAAAGTAGCCAATGTCAGCACAGTCTTTTAAGAAGCTTCATGATTGGTCTACCTATATTCGGAAATTTTGGGTTGCCAGAACAACCCTTAATTTCCATCAACTGATTCACCACCGAAGTAGTCTAGCTTCATTTTATTATTATAATTAAATAGAATCAGATGAAATTAAAACATCACGACGCTGTATTTGATTAAGAAACAAGAAGGGATACGTTGAACCATGACAACACAGATATACAAAGACTATCTTATTTAACTGATTTACCAGAAAATTACGGAAAAGTTATACGAATTACAGCAATATATATCATATTCGAATGACAAGAGATGAAACCAGAATTATTAGTATACATTAGTAGAAGACTATCGATAAATTTATAATAACTTGAATTTAATTTATTTTTTCGGATAAAAAGGATTAAGTTATTGAAAACTAATACTAATAATTTTTAATGAAGCCCAACCTGAAAGAGCTTTAATCGCTTCGACATGAATCGGACCGTGATTGCCAGATAGGAAGAAAAAAAAATCATTTCTATTTTTTTTTATGCTTCGTTTCGGCGGAAAGGAAATTAAAGTTTTGCAAAGACATTTTAGGGTTTTAATCCAATATTTGAATACTGCTGACTTTCTTTTATGGAATTAGATAATGGAGACGTATGTTTGAAGATGATGGAAACGTACTGCAATTATATTTGATTATTTCCATTGCTTCTAGCAATTATTAAGTGATTCTTCAAATCATTTACCAGTATTGTAGTACTTTGTAAATACATTATTATAAATACATATAATGCCTAATGCTGGGCGAACACGTAGCAACAAGCGGCAATATTGTGGGACAATATTGCTCATTTTTATTGCTGACAACCGTTTGCAGCAATAAAAATGGACAATATTGTTCATTTCAAGATTATTTTTATTGCTGGAAGAAAAGGAACAATATTGCTGGAACAATATTGTCGAGAAATATTGCTGGTTCGCGAGCGAATCACATGAACGGATGAAATCACGTGACAATGATGACGTCGACGGAAGGCGGGACTTTGAACATCGGAAACTAACTCACTCACGCCGACCATTTTTTTTTTGAGAAAGAAGGCTTAAAACCAGCGAAATGGGTCGGCCCAAAAAAGATAATTCAAACAACAACATTTTGTCAAGTGATAATGAAAGAATCGTAATTGATTTCTACCGCGGTAAGGCGTTTAATACTCGATCGATTCTGTACGTTCGTAACACGTTTAGGCTTAACCGCAAGTACGCTTACACTGGATAGCTCCCATTTTATTCGAAAATAAATTGTATAAATAAAACCGATGTCGTACAATTGCTGGGAATATTGTCCCCAGTGCACCTATGCTCTGCTCGTGTGGTGTGTTTATAAGGCGTTCTCACTGAGTGTGTAATGACTAGGGCTCCCTAGTTAAACACGAAGCGCCGTAACCATCAATATTCAGGGCAATACTCGTTTAGGAAAAACTCTGTGCTCGCGCTTGATAAAAACTGACAATATAAATTAGCAATAAAAATGAGCAATATTGTCCCACAATATTTGCGCATATTGCTACGTGTTCGCCCAGCTTAAATTACTTAATTTTAATCAACATTTAAATTGTCAATTGTCAGTTTTGTCCTCTGATTCTGCTTTCGAATAAGAGTGAAATTGAAAACGGTATTCGTAGAGATTGACAAGCTAAATCCTTTGACCCTTTTCTCTTCCTCTTCCATTTAAGCATTTTCGATGTAAACATGAACTGCCACGTTTCTTACAGAAATTGTAGCTAATATGCTGTAAAAAGTTCCATTTTTGGTATCTTAAACTTTTGTCATTTATTCTTGACCTTTCAACGAAGAAGTCTTAATCCGTTGGTTAAATGTCGTTCTCTAACTTCTTTGTTGTCTTCCTTATGTCCACTTGAAATTTGTGTTTGTCTTCCAAGTCCCTTTCATTAAACTTGGCCACTGTGCGTTGGTAGTTTGTGAAATTCCACATCTGAAGACCACGCTCTGTTAACTCGTGTTTTGACCTTTGGCGAGGGTCACTCCAGTGCTGTAAAGTTCCCTAGTATTCGCCGTTTCTATTATCTTGCCACTAGAGGCTCTTTTGTTCAGCTACTGTAATTCAACATTAATAATTTATTCGATGGTTAGTGGCTAATTAAAAAGCTTCAGTTTTCAATTTTGGGGGAAGTTTAATTAGAAGCCTGTCCTAAGAGAAAATGTTAAGTTTAAATTGCCTGAATCTAAAGATAAATTTACGACATTGATAAAGTCAAAGATAAAAATTTCATAGTTTCCTCATTTATTCGTACTTACTAAAATCGATTCACATTTAACTAATTATTGTCTAGCTCCTTCGGAACTTAAAAAAAATATAACTTTACACATAAAATTATATTTTTATAAAATAGTTTAATGTTGACTTTTGATAATTATAATAATCTTTCAGCTGTAGCCGTGCAGTTAAGATATTGATCTGTTAAGTGATTGACATACATGAACTTGATTCATTACTCGGAGCTAGTTTGGATGTTTGTCTTATTTTTTTCCCCTCTCCTGTATATTTCACTTCCTTCCTAAGAATTGCTGTCGTGAAGGTTATTTCGTCTTGGCGCAACACAGCCTGTATCGCTTTTTCCCTATTGAAAATCTTATGTAAAGCGTGTGCATTTGAAACAACAGACAACGATAATATCTACAAGATCAGAATTCTTATTTATACGTATCGCAACTTAAATATAACATGTGTAAGAATTTTGACACTACATGAAAACAATCCTGGGTCAAATGGATACGAAACTAAAAATAATATATCTCTAATAATAAATAAATATATCTCTACTTTACATTTGAAACCATCAGTTGATAAATAGATAAACTGTATTTTCTGAGCTTGAAATGTTTTATAAATGAACTTTTTCTTCTTTATTTTTAAAAGATTTAAGAATTTACTAGAAGTAGCTTGATATTGAACGAATAAAATTAATTTATTCAGTTCTTTGAAGTCAGTCTGTTAATTTCAAATAGACATTCTAATAGAGAAACGTATATTATGTTTTAATGCAAGTAGGTTACGGTGGATGATTCCTTCATGTTAAAATTATATGAAAATTAAACTTTCATTTTAATCTAAATAAGCGTATTCCTATTTTAAAATTCTTATCTTAAAGCAATTACTTAGACATGGAAATTAACGTGCGTTAATACATTTTTACAGTAAAATAAACCAAAGAACGCACATAACTAAACAAAACAAAACACAAATTCACTGAGCTATAGCTCAGTGAATTTGTGTTTTGTTTTGTTTAGTTATGTGCGTTCTTTGGTTTATTTTACTGTAATAAAGCAATTACTATTTCAGCAAAATTTTCTTCCAGTTATAATCTTGAAATACGACTTTAATGAAACATCCTTTTGGCGTATCTATTAATTAATTACCATTTTCAAAATCATCAATCTTGGGAAATATCTTTTACCGTCCAATCAGATGTTTATCCATAACTTAATTAATTTTTCGATAAGTTTTTTTCTTCCTTTGTGACGTAATATTCTTCTTGGTAGTGAAAGTCCTTGAGAAATATTCTTTGTTGAGACGCTATTTCCTTGATAATATCTTGAAGATTCCTTGCTATTATTCTGACATGAGCTGTCTTTAATTGCTGGCTTGTCTTTGATATATCTATGACCTTCATCGTTGTTTAGCGAATTTTTTTCTTACGTAAAGTCTTGACTCCTTTGTAAATAAAAACTTCCTATTCTGAGAAAGTTTAATGGAAGAACGATTGTTTGTTTGTTTTTTGAAAGGATTGTATGTAAATAAGTTTTCGAAAATTAAATATTTGAAGTCAGGTTTTTCCTTCATTGTTCTTATTTCATTAACTCGCTTTCTCAAAATTATGGGATCCCTTGCATGAATAATAAAATAGCAGAGGACAATTATTCAAAGTATTTTCATAAAATAACTAGCATTGCCTGCGCAGAATATTCGCTGGATTAAAGCTATCATTTTGTTACATTTAACAATTGATTTTATCACGATAGTAATTTGTCTTCGGTAATAAAATGTAGATTTATTATTAGTCCCATAACTTTTTATAGTTTCTTTCTTCTATTCTTATTCTTTTTGGATTTTTTTCTGATATTTTTTTTTAATCTGTATTCATATTTACAGCATCTCCTAGATCCTTTTGTAACCTGTGATAGAACATTTCATGACAGTAGTAGATACAAAATTATTCTCAAAGCCGGACAATTACACATTCTTCTATTCATTGTAAATAAATTCTACGAATTATCTACATTGCACTTCTTTTACTGGAGTTTAGTATGCTTTTTACTTTGCAAGGAAAACCTTTCTTTTTTCCTTTGGTTGTTTTTGAATAAATTTCTCAAGTTATTATTTCTTGAGTTATTTGACGTATCTTGTTTGGTTATAATGGATGGCACAATGAAAAAAAACCTTGTTTTAAAATACTGCAGCAGTTCATTTTGCTTCTTCATACTTTCCTTCTGTCTTGCACATAGTTTTTCTACTTCGTTTCGAATAGTATTTCCCTTTTTGTCATGTCACGCGATAACTTAGGATATTTTGACCTCCAGGTAATGTTTGTACTTCCGTTCGTCATTTGTTGTGACCTCTTAGGAAATATCTCTTATTCACTGTTTGACTATATTTAAAACTTCAATTGACTGTTGTTGTTCTGGGAGATCATTTCTGTGGAATTGTAAAGATAATTATTCTCCTATATTCTAATGTCTATGGTTGAGGTTGTCTTTCATCCAATTCAAAATCTTTTGAATTTATTGATGCCAATGCATTTTTCTCCTTACACTCTTGCTAAACCCTATGCTTCTTAAATCTCCTTAATTGTAACATGTTTTACATATTGTACATATTATACATAAACACACAAAAAAATATTATTAATAATAATAAATGTTTTTGTACTAAATTACGACCTTTATAAAATTTTATCTTTTCATAATTTCCAAGTTGAGCAGTATCTAATTTCATATCAAATTTCAGTCTCATCCTTTTTAGCGGCCCCAAGGTTACAGCTTGCCTGTAAAACCTCTTGGGGACCGCTCTTGTTTTTGTACTGTCTGTATGTCACACTCTGTAGCGGCCAAACGGTTAGTAATATTAGAATGGAACCTTCACCATTGTGAACCTTCAAATCCAAAAAAATCAGACCTCTAGGACCAATCCCTGACCCCCCCCCCCCAGGCGTTTTCTGTCTTTTAAAGGCGTTTTTAAAAGAAAGACAACGCCTTGTAAAGTCAGGGAGTGGTCTTAGAGGTCTGATTTTTTAAAGATGGTCAACTACTTTTAGATGCTGAACACAATGGTGAAGGTTTCATTCGAATATCTCTAACCGTTTTGCCGCTACAGAGTTTGACATCCAGCAAGCATAAAAGCAATGTTAGCGGCCCCTAGGTTACAGCTTGCCTGTAAAACGTAGGGGACCGAAACCTTCACCATTGTGTTCAGCATCAAGAAGTAGGTGACCACGTCCAAAAAAAAAATCAGACCTCTAGGATCACTCCCTGACCGGAAGTTAGGAGTCAAAAGTGGTCGCTTCCGATTAAGTTGTGTTTATAAAAGTTTGTTTAAAAATTGTGCATATTATGGGCCGCTTTGCTTTTGACACTGTCTAAAAGCATTAATTATCTTTTTTTTTAAAAAAAGTCTGACTACACTATTATTATTCAGAGGCACATAGAACACCTATACGAACTGTTACACAGTTGCAATGCAATGAAAATGTATAGTAACCGAAATGTAATAAAAGGAAGATTGAAGTATTGTTCTATCTCCTTTCTTCTGAGAAAATGCGTTGCCGGTTCAATTGCGTTGCATTTTCAGCTTAATTAGCGTTATTTAATTATCGAGCCTTTAAATACAAATGAAACGTAGTATAAATATTAGATCACACAATTAAATCACATTGACCTAATGTGAAAGCTTTGACCTAATACAAATTTCTGTTTACCTATGAATATTTGTCCTTCAGCAAAAGGAAGTCAAGAGAATTCCAAGATTACGAACTAGTTATTTTCTCATGGTGTGAGCCGATGGTTAAATCCTTATTTCAGTCTTTTGCTTTCAAGTATGAAACCTAAGTAATAAAAATTGTAGAATTCTCCACGTTTTCTGAATTCTACTTTATCTTCTGTGAGGTTTAACAACTGACAATGTGAAGAAGACATTTTAATTCTCTTCGTTCCAACGAAGGGAAAAGTTTTATCTAAATAGAACACGCCTCTTCCCATCATTATAATGTCTCCGTAATAAACAATATCGATAAAACTCTTTTATGTAACCACAGTAACAGGAAGTTTCTCCCTTGGCGTTGCTAAGGTGGGAAACAGAGTTGTTCTATTATTAAGATATGGCTCTTTTTCTTGTTCTAATTTGGTAATTTTCATTCTTAAGGAAGACAGCTTTTAGAATTAAAAATCGATTGAAGGTTTTAAAAATAGCTTCCATTTTAGTTATAAAATGTTAACGTAAGAGTTATTTGATCTATTTATATTGCAACATTCTTCGTTTTAATCTAATCCAAAATTTTATTTTATATCTGCTGTTCTTGATCTGAAACTGGAAATTGAAATAATTAAGTTATCAAAGAATGTCGCAATTCTCCCCCCCCCCCTTTTTATGTCAGAAATGTTGAAGAAACACAGCTGTGTATCTTTCTTTCAAAAACCAGTACAATTGGTTTGTTTGTTTTTTCTTTTCAGGGTTCTCTGTGTGCGCAATTATTTGTTTTTTCCGCTGTTATCTAAATATATAAATATAATATTTATATTACTGTAGCCTTTATTAACTGTTAGGACAGATAAATTGTAATTAGATATTTTAGGAATAAATAATATTCTAATAATACAATCTATTTGCTTTACAATCAGCTTTCTTCTGTGTTTATTTTGTGTAAACTGTCTCATTTTAGGCTTCTGAAAGACGCCTTTTATCCCCGGTTTGTCTGTCTGTCAATGGACACATATCTCTCAATGCTTCGCAACGGTTTCTGTTAGCTCAGTTGGTTAGAGTGTCGTGCTAATAATGCGAAGGTCGTGGGTTCGATCCCCTTATGGACCATTCTTATTCGTCAATTTTTTCCTCCCCATTTTAAATCTTTTCACAGTTTCTCAACTTAAGTTTTTTTTTTAATCATTATTAGGAATTCAGTATATTAATAAGGTTTGAGTTAAGAATGTGATTATTCCATATAAATAGGGGTGGGTAAAATGACATGGGGTCGCAAAGAGATTCGCGCGCGCATTTTCTAGACTACCTCGGTATAGTCTAATCTAAAGCTGAGTCACAGAAGCCGTTGCAAAGCATTGTGATTTAGTTTACTAATCGCTATCCTATCTTGTTTTTATATTAAACTCTGTTTTGATTTAAATTCTGTTTAAGCTAAGTAACTCTGTTAATGTTTTTTTTTACTATGTTATATTTGTTTTGATTGTAGTTTAGAAGTGGATTTTCAGTTCTATTTAGAACGACTGCTCTAAACAGCTTTAATGCGAATGATTCATTCCACTATTCAGGGGTAGGTTTTAGTTACATCACTGTTACCTTTCTTTGCTTCCATCTTTCAGTTTAGTCAAAACCACAGGGAAGAAAAGGACTGTTTTTGCCCACTGAGATTAAATACAATTGACACAGTTTGTCTTAATCAGGTGTTAAACTTCTTTTTCAAAATAAAATCTGAGAATGAACATTTATTCTTAATTTTATTAAAATGCCAGTGTTTCAACGTTAAATGTAGTTTATTAGCAGCCACACATAAACCATTGATCAGCTTCTTTCAATTTGCATGAATGTCTCTTAGATGTTTTATTAGTAAAAGTCATTTAATGTAATTGGAGAGTAGAAGCTAAAGTATTTGATATTTTATTGTCATTTATTTAAATTATAATTTTGAATAGTTTTAGTTACTTATTATTGCGAAATTTGCTATTTGCATTGGCTTAAATACTTTAATAATGAAAGAAGGAAATTACAATAGACAGATAAAACGAGGAAAAGAAGTAAATGCTTTTCTTCATTAATACTCAGTGCCCTTGAAACTTGGACCCAGAGATTCCTGAAATTTCGGGTCATTGTGCTTCAAGAGAGAGATCTTAGATGAGACCGAAATATTAAAAGTGCCGCAGGTAAGTTTTGTTGTGCTGCTAATTGCAAACACAGGTTTAACATTTCAAATAATAATAATAATAACAATAATATGTAGTTACAAAGTTCATAATTTCATTTGGGATTTATTATAATTTCAAAATGTGATTTTAAAAAAACTGAAATTTGATTGTTATCTAAAAGGAAAAATCATCGATGATCCACAACCGACTATTAAAGGTCTTTTTCCTGTTCAAATAAAAAAGCCTAAATTAAAAAAAAAAATCCTATAAATGATTGTATTTATGGCTGTTAGTTGCTGAATTAATTGGAAGCAACTTCACACATTTACAAACACTTGCTGTTTCATTAACAATATTATTTAAAAACGAAAATGATGAATATTTAGTATTTCAATCGAAACTCACGGAAAAAAAAATGGGATATTTATAATTTTTTTAGGACATTTCATCTGATTATTACTAAAGAGAATTATTGCGAAATTCGAATATTATAATATCGAATGATGTTACGTGTATACTAAATGAAATGTGTTCTAAAGGGGCTCATAAATGATCGTGATTGTGTTCTCAGAAATGCCCAAGGGGTGATGTGTTCACAGACGGAAAGAATGAACCCAACGGGAATCTCGAGAGAAGAGATTTCATACATTTAGTTGTAAATTAATGGAAACGAACGAAATGTTTCTTTAATATGTCAAATATAAATATAATGATTAAATTAGCGTAAATCTCTGAAAAATATTTCTCTGTGTGATGCTATCCTTGTATTGCTGGTTCTGCTGTCGAGTTCGATAAAAAGAAAAGCTTAACTTTTCAATTTTCGGTTCTATAATCGAATATCGTAAAAATTAGCTACTAATAAACCTAGCGAATAGCTACTAATAAACCTTTGCCCAAATTCAATTTGATTTGGTGGCAAATAAAGCAGTGACTTTGCGAATGTCCGATGTATTGGTTTCATTTCATATAAAGAATGTTTTTAATTGACATTGTAGGGAGTCTGATATCGATGCAGTCTTCATTAGGAAGTTACAGGATCAAACCTACAATTTGAGAACCCTTGTAAGAGTAAAACAAGGTTGGGATAGCGATTAGTAAACTAATCACAATGCTTCGCAACGCCTTCTGATACGTAATTTATGTTGAATTATTGCTTTTATTTCCTTATTATTATACATGTGATTGTTGCGAATGCAAAAGGCGCAATTGTTGCGATTATTGTTATTGAGCTTAATGATAATTTAATGAGATTTTAATGATACTTGTCCACAGACGGACGGACAAAGCGGGATTATAAGACTTCTTATCAGAAGCCCTAAAAGTGTTTAAGTTATATTGTTACAGAATTTATTGTTCTAATTAAATTCTGTTAGAAACAATTAGATAATTATTTTGACAAATTCGTTTTGTAGCCATGGGAAACCTATTTAGAAGTTTTAAATTGAGATTTTATATCATGGCTTAATTTTATTTTATTTCGTTAACGTTTGTTTACTTTTTTTTTATCTGTAATACAGACTACTTTATTACGTAGATTAATTTTTTTTTTCAATTAAAACATATTCACTAAAATGAAATTCATACTAACATGAAAGCTATTGCCGCTGAATTTCTTGTCACGCTGCTGAGACTTCTTTATTCTGTGCAATTGTTAATTCCACCTGATTTTATCGAGGTGTGGTCGTCATGTAATTAGTATTCGCTTCACATCTTCGCATTGTGCTTAGATCCGGGCTCGAGACACATTCCCGCCAAATCACACTGAGAAATAGGAGGAAAAAAAAACTAGACAACATAGGCTTTTTATTTATTTTTTTTGTCTGTTCCTTCTGACTTCATTAATCTCTGTTTAATTTGTCCGTGGAGATTTCATTCAGGAAATTGCAACGACAACAAAAAAAAAGTCGTTCATTTTTTTCCTCCTTTTCTCTATAATCTACTAAACTACCTAAAGACCCAATGAGATGAAATGGATTAAGCTTTTTTTTTTTCTTTCTGACACTTACATGAAATAGAAAAATCATTGACTTAAAAAATTAATTGACCAAAAACAATTAAACGGAAATGATTAAAAGTTAATTATTAATCTCCAGTGATAAATTTGAGAATTTGTTACGAGTACAATCTTATAATTACAATAGATAACAATCTCAATAGAGTACAGACATTTTGAAGTATGTTTTTCCACGTGATGTTTTTGTTAAATATAGGAAGGAAATATGTCCTTCAAGCATTGCAATTTATTATTTATTTTTATATAGTAAATGGCTACGAATAATCATTAATACTCTACAGAAGAGTACACCTTTATAATAATCATAGCTTACCTTACCCTGAGTGTAAAATGTAACAACAGCCACTTATCGTTATATAAATTGTTACGCAAAATGTAATAATGTAAAAGTATATTTGAACTAATAATTTTGACATCTTTAATAAAATGTAGTTTTGTAATTGATAGAACAGGTTGAAAGAAAAAGTTTTTTAAAAAAAACAAAAAAACAAACCCTATTATAAGTAAGAGTGGATTACGCAAATATCCTGTCTGTGGTTTAAACGATTTATCCGCATATGCTGAAATTTTGTAAGTACTAAAAGTAAGATCCTATATACCCGTGTTTCCCAACGTGGGGCAATTTGATTGTAAAGGGGGGGCAATTCGAAAATGGAGCAATGTTGTTGTTTTTTTTATTGTGAAAGTAAAAAAATGTTGATAATTTCTTTTTTTGGTTGTGAAAGTTAAAAAAGTTAGTTTTTATTTTAAATTTTTTCTTTTTGACGTTATACCTAATTTGGTGGGGCATAATATACTTTAGATACTTTAGGTGGGGCACAGCACAAAAAAGGTTGGGAAACACTGCTATATACCAATCTACATGAAATGCCACAAGAAGTTTCCAGAACAGATTGTGGTTAAAACACAAGAATCCTAAAATTTAAAAAAGTACTTACATTGGAAAGACGAAGATGTAACGGTAGATGAATATTATTGATTGGTCTCTGTTGATTTTTGTACAAAGATTTTAGTTATTGTAACAATATTACTTTTAGTAATGAATTGTCCTTTCCTAAAAGTAATATATTGTCACGATAACTAAATCTTAATTATGTAACAATCGAAAAATTTTTAACCTGTCTTTCAACTAATTTTAAATCTTAACTGTCAGACTTTGCGGAAATTGCGCCACCAATTTCTATCTTGTTTATTATTAATACTACTTATAGAAACAATAATTCTTGATCAGAATTCCTCAGATGTAAATCATTTATCGAAAGCTAAATATACTATTATGAATGAACTAAAAATTTATTTATTAAATAAATTTATTTAAAAAATTTATTAAAAATTTGTATTAACGATTAACCAAAAAAAAAAAGGCAAAACTCCGAACGGCGGTCCCAAATTATATAAACCTTTTTAATGACAGATAACAGTATGACTGTGAAGGATAACACATAGCCAGAGTTATTACACATCAAATCATATAGTTTTAGCTCAACATATTTACAAAAAAAATATGTATTGTCCGAATATCTGCGACTTATGACTAAAGCGTTATTACTCTTGGTGCTTGAGGTCTACCAGCCATGGCACGTTTAAAGTGATTTTTAAGCAACAATACACAATGTTTCATTAATAACAACAATAACGATGTCATTACACTTGACACAATGTTTCATTAATAACAAGAGAAATGTTTCAGTAATAACAGCGTTGGGACCGTGTTCGGAGGTTATCATAATTTGGGACCGCCGTTCGGAGTTTTGCCAAAAAAAAAAAAGGATGAAGGAGAAACAAGTGACTACAATATTTATTGTTTGATCTGATTCTTTAAAAAAATTGTAAGAGACGATGGCAATTTAAATAGTTGAGACTTTAACAGTAAACGTTATTCTGTCTGTCATTCTGTCAGGACTTTAAGTTTTTCCAATTTTATGACCAAACTATAAGAGATAGAGTGGTCATGTAAATGGATAAAATATAGATCTTTTTAAGACAAACAAATTGCTACAAAAATCTTTCGAAAATTTTTTTGGTTTCCAAGACGTCGCCTTTTAAAGGGTCAAATTTTGACTTTTTCTCAGTTTAAACGAAAAGTATAAAAGATAGAAGAGAACATTATATTGAGAAAATTTTGGTATTTGAAAGTTCTATCGAACGATAGATCAGTCATTCTCAAACGTTTCTGCGTTTGCAAGACACATGCAAAAATGTGAAAAATTTCACGTTGGCTATTGTGAGAAGTTTGTGAAGGCATGTAAAAATGAAACAACTGTACAATTCATAGAAATACGAAAACAAATATAGATCATATTTTCATAAATAAGCATGATATCGAAACAAGCGGAGAAAGCCACAAGGGGCTTGTTATATTGGTGAACTTTTTGTTTTAATCTTAACATGAATGATTAATTTTGTGAAATTTATGTTTTAATTATAAGTCATTTTGAAAATATTATTGAATTCCTTTCGTTCATTCTAATAATTCATAATGCATATTTTTAAAAAGCGGAAATCAAGAGATAAAATTTCATTCTCTTCTATCATTATTCTAATTTTGCCTTCAAATATTTCAAGTATCTCCTTTTCCTTTCTCAAGTTCTCCGAATTGAAAATGATTCTCTTTTACTGCATTATTTATTTTTTTTCTTTGCCATTGTTTCAGCAAAGGTCTTGAAAAGAGGTCAGTCGTAGCTGTAAATAGTATTACGGAACAGTTTAGGGAAAATAAAAGAAAAAAGCGGGGGTTGAACGGAACGAAAAGGAGAAGAAAGGAAAGGAGAAGATGAGCGAGCTTCAACTGGTTTTTCCGATTGAGGTCTCAGTGACTGATTGACGTTGCTGGAACAATGGAACAGAGGAGGTGGATTCCAAGGACGTGAATAGGGCACGAGCCTTGGAACTACTTTCTCCGAAGATATCACTGTGTCTGTCCGGCTGTTCGTTTTACTAAAATTGATGCGTCACTTCAGAATTATTTGACCTCCAATCGAATATCTTTTTAAAAAGGCAAAAGAAAGTAAAAAGTAAGATTTAAATGTCACTTGTGTAGATTCAGTTTTTCTTGATTTCATGTTTGGTTTTTGATCAGAATAGTTACTGGCCTTTGTATCTGATAAGTTAAATTTATTGCTTGATGCCATTACGTACCATGCAGTTCATTTCACCGTACATTTGACCAAGGACTGAAATTACAATTGAGATTTCTGTACAACTGAAGTTCAATAACCATTGATTGTGATGTTTAAATTTCTCAATATTTCATTTCCATTCAATGAACCCTTGTTATTAAGGGAGTTTTTCCTTGAGGCAGAGATAATAAGATTTCGACAGAGCTCTCTTTGAGCACAATCGCTGTTTCACAGTTCCTGCGTTGTTTACGAATTGTTTGACAAAAAAAAATCTTAAGAAATAAAATTAACCCGATTTATTTTTTTTAATGTTGCTGATGTAATTAATTGTATTCATTTTTCTATGAGGGCAGGTTTCTAGATAATGATTCTGAAAAGTTCTAATAGAGTTAATAATTTTATTAATAAAGTGATACCGATAAAACAGATTCTCTTCGCTGTATTGAATTGCTTATTAAAGGACACGTTTGTTGTATTGGTTGTGATATTTTTTTCTGGTATATTATTAACTTGAGAAATGATTGCAAAGGATTCAAAAGTTTCGTCAAATTTAGCTTCAGTACTATTATTAGTACGGCCAGAGTTGAAACTCCCAGAATGCAACGCAGATGATAGATTTTCCTTTCCTGGCCTGTGGTCACATTCAAATGTAAGAGAAAATGGCGGTCGTTGATTCACATTCAACATTTCGACGAGGAAAAGGTCTCAAAAATCAAGTACGGAAATTATTCTTAACGTTGCTCGTCGATTTCAAGAAGATGTATGTGAGATGTTTGATATTTCCTATTTTTGATAATTGAGATTGATATTTTCTGCGGAGCTTAAGGCATTGATACTGGAGAAATTAGTCAATGATAATATGTTTTCGGGTCCAACTTTCGCCGCGACGATAATAATGTTCCTTATTGTTTGTACTAAAATTCACATAAAGCTACTGCAATAAACAGAAAATTGTATAAAGATGTTATTAGAAAGAATTAGATTTAAGGGAACAGAGAGACTTATACAGAAAGCTTTTTTTTTCTTCCTCTGATCAGTGATGTTAAAAGAGTTGATTTTTGAATAAAAAAGGCAATTCTTGTTAATTTTAGGAATGCTAAAAACTTAACGAAATATTAGCTTTTCTTAGATTTCTTTGATTGCAACCTTAGTGATTTAATGGGTAGTTCTAAAAAATCCATCTAATTTTTTAAGCGGCAGTTGGTAATTTTCATTGCTACCATCTTACGTCTGGCTTATTTTTAATTCCTCTCAATTTAAATGTCGAAGAGGACTAAATGGTAATGAAGGGGCTGACATTGGTTTTTACCCCTTCGTTGTGCACCTGCCCTTCTCAAGAGAAACCCTCCTTTTTTTTTCCATTTCCTTCATCCACCCATTTGATTTCAGACGTCGGTAAATGGAAGGGTAGAAATTAAAAGCCATCTTTTTAGACAGACATAACCGGAAATGACTACGGGCGAATTAATGTGTCACCAGTTCTGGCAGGTTTTGTCTGGAGGTGGAGAACGTTTCATTGCAAATCAATTTTGCTTCATATGTTACAAAAGGAGCAGATTCATTAAATACAAAGGAAAAAAAAAAAAAAAAGAGTTTCATGGCGACCAATCCATTCGGAAAAAAAATGTAGTTTTTTTTTTTTTAATTTTTTAATTTTTATTCAAGAAATAATAAAATATATACCCACACACTCGTACACATAAGAAAATAAGGTTTTCTAATATTTATTTACTTATTTTTCATTTATATATTTATTAACTGTAGAATGTAAGTAATTTTACAGATACATTTTATTAAACTAAATGTATAATTTATTCATATTTATGTATAATTTAATTATAATTAACAATGAGTAATTATTGTACATTTTGTTTATAACTAATTTATTTATTTATCATTCTCAGTTTATCATTCTCTCATCCTTTTACTTTTTTGTTTTTAATTCTAATGTAATATTGTACAGCCTAAATAATGTTCTAAAATATTTATCTTGCTTTTGTTATGTTCAGATGGGAAGTTTATTCTAGTGTTATTCGAAATCTTCTTGAAACCTTTTATATGATACGGGAATTGTAACAAATTTTAAATATTTTGAATCAAGTTTGCCAGATAATTATAGATATCAAATAAATAGAAACTTATTTTAAAATCGCCTCGATTAATTTTTTGTTTTTACTTCTTTTTTTGGCTTTTTTTTTTCTTTTCTTTCAGCCAAATTTTCTTAGTCCATTAATATTATGTCTAATGATATTTTGCTTCTGTTAGTTTGCCATAATGATAATAATACAGTGAAACCTCCACTAACGGACACTCCCGAAAAGCGGACACCCCCCAATAGCGGACAATTTTGCAATCCCCAGTCCCTTAATATAGACGTTTCCATGTATTGACCTCCGAGTAGCGGACACTCCCAATAACGGACAACATTCTACAGAAAATGAACGATCTTGTGTTGCTTTTCAAAAGCAATAGAATCAGGCTACAGTAATACGTAGCGTCCAAAGGAAATTTTGAAATTATGGATCACGAACTCAACGAAAACTCCAAACACATCAAAGTTCGGAAAGGAGACATGTGCGATCGACTCTATTGTCTTCGGTTGGTTTTGTGCTGCACGAGCAAAAAGCATTCCCATTAGCGGGCCTTAATTGCAAGAAGAGGCGTTGGAAGCAAAGGGGCTCTGAAGGCCTTGCAAAGGGTTAAACGATTTAAATATTCATATTGAGAAACATGCTTTCAATGCAAAAAAGAAATGTCAAACTCTGTTAACTGATTACTTTAGTTAATAAAATTAATTTTCTAATCCGTTGTCTTACTTAAAATAATGACAAAATTAATACTGTAATTAATTTTGTTATTATTTTAAGTAAGACTAATGGATTAGCATTCATTTAAAAAGGAAAATAATAAACAGTTTGCAATTGTTCATATTTTCTCATAGGGCAATGTTCATTGTAGAAATTTAAGATTGTACGTAATTTTTTATTAAATGACATGCTATAAGCTAAAAATTGAAAAAAAGATAGTCCTCCCCAATAGCGGACACCTCCCAATAACGGATGAAACTTCCGGTCCCGTGACTGTCCGCTATTCGGAGGTTTCACTGTAATATGTTAAATTCATTATTTGGGTGATCTAAGAGAAAGAAAGTCATTGCCATTATTAACCTCGTAATTATGGTCTAAATAAATTTGAAAACGTACTCTAGTGAATTTTGTTAGGATTGAAGTTTGTTTGTCTTATATGAACTCAAGCAAATTAGTTATTAGCATATAATTAGTAGAATGTTACGGATTGTAGTTCCGTAACAAAGCTTTTCCAACGCCTGTTTTAATTAAGATCTTACAGAGTGGAATCACACTCTAATTCAAACTTTAATAATTGAAAATTAGAATAAGGATGAAATGACGCGTAAACTTATAATTGTTTAAATAATTAAAGAACAGTGTCAGTAAAAATAAACTACTTTTCATTTCTAAGAAATAAAAATGTTATTGGATAAAAGTTATTTGTAGCCCATTTTCCTAGAAGTAAGAGACTCGTCAAGTCAGTCAGTGTGTTTTCCTCCTCCATCCATTCTTCAAAAACTTTTGAATCGCTAGATGGATTTTCTTGAAACATCGTATGTATATTAAAAGAGTACGGGTCATGTAACCTTCACTTTGAAATCATTTCCAATGGATGTTTGTCGAAAAGTTAGAGCGAGAATGGAACAAAAAATCCTCCTGCAGTTCAGTTCATGAAAAAAGAGCTTTTGATGACGTAATTTCCTTATAGATTGATGTTTCCAGGATGTAACAGCGCCATCTATTGCTAAAATCCGTAACTGAATTTTATAAACATTACGAAAACATTCCGGTTTTTATATTTTCTATAGTTACGAATACATAACAATAATTAAAATTGAAATAATTACAAACGTTTCACACTATTCCCCTTGCCTGGCTATGCAAAGTTTGTCCTTTCTTGGTAACGCTTATGCGATCACAAAACGACGCCATCTTGGACTGACTGCTCGGAGTTCCAATTGATGACGTCATGATTGGTGACGTTAGTTCCAGACAAAATCGATCGCTACGTAATGACCATATATGGCAAACCCTTCTTTTTTTGAAAATTACTATAGAAAAACATTCGACACTAAAACAGTGGGTTTCTATCGTTGTCTTACACAATTGGTTTTAAATCCTTTTAACCAATCAGCTTTAGACAATGTAAGTAATTTTCGAAGTTAGTTATTCTATTTAATAATAGCAATGATAATAAATTTAAGAATAACATTTGAAGGGAAGTAGTTTTTCAGTTCTTTCTGTCAGGAACTTCTTGTTTTTTGTAGGTTTTCTTCATTGACAAGTGATGGCTTTTAGTTCCTATTCAAAGGGGAATTTTTATTTAAAATCTCAGAATGAGTGAAACATGAAAACTTGTTTCTTTAAATGAAGTTGTAATGATTTAATTCTTTGAAATCTCAGTTACTGTCTCTCCTTTTGGTTGAGTCTCTTGTTGTTGTTGTGCCTGAGGACAAGGAAAACATCAAGACAGGTTTTTGACTTGGAAGCAGGATACACGCCTGGCGATCCCTAGCACCAGGTGAAGGGTTATTTACAAATGACGTCATTCGTTGGGAAAACCAACCTCGAAAAATAAATGTCAAGTGACTAAACATAACTCTTTTCTCATAATGTATTGTCAAAAGTAGAAGTAATGTTTTATGTTGGTCACATCCAATCCAAGCCAAAACGCCTGAAGACTAAAAGGAAGAAGAAATTATTTTATCACTTTCAAACTTGATTTCTTTTACTTAGTTTTAGGCTTAACGTTACATTAATTCCGTGTTCGATTCTAGATTTTGAGTTTATATATAATTTACAATATTTAGTAATTTTTAGTTTAATTCTTTTTATCTTAATTCCTTAAGTTTAATTATAAATATAGAATAAATAGCTTTTCAGTGTTATGTTATTGGAAATAATGTATCTCTTAAAAAATAACAATCAATACTTATTTTCTAGAAAAGTATCTTATATTATAAAAGCGTTATTCTGTCTGTCGTAAGACTTTACGTTTTTCCAATTTTGTGACCAAACTATAAGAGATAGATTGGTCATGTAAATGGATAAAATGTAGAGCTTTTTAAGACAAACAAAATACTACAAAAATCTTTTGAAAAAAGTTTTTGGTTTCCAAGATGGCGCCTTTTAAACGGTCAAATTTTGACTTTTTCTCAATGTAAACGAAAAATATAAAAGTTGAAAGAGAACATTATATTAAGAAAATGTTGGTATTTGAAAGTTCTATCGAACGGTATATCAGTCATTAACAAACGTTTCTGCGTTTGGAAGATACATGCAAAAATGAAGTGTTTTTGCTGCAACCCCCCGTGTGAGTGCCAACACGCAATACACCTGAATAAAGCGGAGAAGCCCACAATGAGCTGGGAAGTCGTGTATTCTCTGATCTCCATATTAATTTGCGAAATAAATAAAGGTTTTGTTTTTTTTAATGCTATACATGCAAGGGTTCCGGAGCGAAGCGACGCGACGGTACCCGTCTAGTAATTTTAGAATAAATTGTAAAAAAAAAAAAGCAATTCACAGAGACTCTTAGAAATAAACTTTTAAACTTGTTTTAAGAGTGAATTTTATTTCGTAGTCCCAGTATTCCCTGTGATGTTTCGTTCTAAATCTTTATACCGTTATTCCTGAAACTTTTGAGACATTTGGTTGAAAAATTGCGAGTTGTGATGGAGAAGCCAAAAGGATGTTTCTTGGTCTTTCAGCGCCGTCGCTTTAAGCAGTCGCTTACTATTCTACAATGTAGCGCCATTCTCTTATCTGCCAGTGAAAGTGTAAGATATTTAATTCAAATGCTTTGCTTGTTCACTTGAAAGAAGAAAAAAAAAAAGAATAAATGACAATCTTCTTTTGTAAGATAACAATACACGACCAGAAAAATTAGCAGGACAGCATTAATGGGAAAAATACTCGTTGCATTCATAAGTAAAAGATATAATGAAAGAAATAAAAAGGATATTTAATTAAATATTTAGATTTAAGTCGAAGTATTTTACACTAAAATTTCTAAACTAAGCTGAAGTTCCTTAACTAAGGAACTTAGTTAAGTTCCTTAACTAAGCTGAATTATTCGCATATAGAAATTTATTGGTCTTTGCTTCTAACGGTTTATTTTTTTTGTATTGTTTTCTTTTCTTTTTTTTTTTTTTTGTATTTGGACCGGGGGGGGGGGTCATTATAAATTAATTGTATATAAAGGTTTTTGGAAAACATAAAAAAAGCTGACAGCTTTTACGTATTTATTTTTATTATTATTATTATTATTATTATTATTATTATTATTTCTGTCTTTTTAATCACACTTAAGATTTCTACGTATTTCTTTTATCATGATTGAATTTGAAAAGATAATGTTGTATATGTGTTTGCTTTCATGAGAGGACATCTCAAAAACTTCAATTTCATTCGTTTAAATTAAATTATTTTAATTAAATTTTCATGGGAATTTGTTCTTGTCAGCTGGATGATAATGAACCAAGTGCCAAATAGAAAGATGTTTAATTGAATTATCTGCTAATTGAATTTGCTTGTAGTCGGATGCGATTGGAGTTGGTTTGGGGAAATTTTTTTTTTAATTAGCTTACTTAATAATAGAATTAACCATAAAGTTCGTTAAGACTAGTTGTCAGGCTGACACGATGTTGTGTGAGGAATTTTTTTTTATTAATCGAAATTAAGCCATTTTGATTTAATACATGCACGATGAGCATTAAGAGCCTACGATTGATTGACCGGCCGGCGCTCTACGAAAATTATTCGAAAGTTTAATGTAGTGCAGGCATAACAAGACCAGTTTTACATCTGAACTAGCAAAATATCAGGGTTTCGTGTGGGTTACAAAAAAAGAGTTGCCTCCTGTGAATGACGTTTGATCAGTTTGAAACTTTTCCAGTTAGTAAGAAAGACACGTGATAGTTGCAAATTATGTTACAGACTTGCTATCTTCGCTTCGCTCCGGAAGCCATACGTAAAGTAAAAAACGCTTTATATCTTCAAAATAAAAAAAGCAAATTACAAAAAGTAAACTAAAAACCCCTTAGGTTCCGAATATCGAAAATTTGTCGAATACCTTATATTTTAGTTTTGACAAAGAACACTCTTTATCAAATTTCAAATTTCGTGTCAGAAATATGCGAACCCTTCAAAAATGTTTGCCCCCCCCCCCCCATTTACACCCCTTAGATCCTGGTTTTCGTTGTTCATGTATTATTTTAAGATGCATGTGAACTTCCGTGCCTAATTTGTTAAAGATCCTTTGAGAAATAGCGACATTGTTTCAAGACAAACAAACAAACATTCGGCGTTTATCATAAAAAAAGTCGATCTACCCGTGATTGATGGAATAATTGTTTCAATGAAAATAAAGTCTTCGTTATCTTTACTACGTTGTTCTTTCCATTCCATTTCACTCTGGTATTTGCTTTTAACGGGTTGCATTCGATATCTTAAGACCTCAGCATACATTTGTTTCAAACATGAAAGGAACATTGAAATAAATTTCACGTGCCGCCAGATTAAATAAAACAAGAAACAAGATCGGCACAAACATAACCAAAAGAAATTGCCTTTCTGATTCGATTATCAGGAATAAATCGGGAACGGCCGTTTCGTCCTACAGGGGACTCATCAGCCCGATCTCCG
>JAFIDM010000007.1:45387371-45419319 GCA_023159025.1 Thereuonema tuberculata
ACGATCATACATTTAAGATTATATATGATCTTGGCTTTCTGGGTCTTTTATCGGGGAAGGAGGAGATCGGGCTGATGAGTCCCCTGGTAGGACGAAACGGCCGTTCCCGATTCCTCCCGATAATCGAATCAGAAAGGCAATTTCTTTCGGTTATGTTTGTGCCGATCTTGTTTCTTGTTTTATGAATGGAACATCATTTGGCAATTTTAAATCCGACGAAGAAAAGTGCTCGGAATTTTCTGTTGCATTAGGGATCTTGTCCTGAATATTTATTTTTATTGTTAAAAGTCATTGAATTTGAAGCTCGTGCATCTGTTGCTCGTGCATTGCAGAAGAAGGCTCCTCTTGGGCCGAAACCGGTACAATGTTTTTTAAATGTAAATAGTTTTATTTTTAATAAATGTAATTTTTTAAACAGATGCACAAGCTTCAAATTCAATGACTTTAAAGATATTCAGTGCATGTAAAAGTAAATTATAGTATTTTTATTGTATTGTAATTTTTTGATAACATTGGTCGTCTTACTGTTTAGAAAAATGCATAGTTTCTTTTTCTTTTTTTTTTTTTTTTTTTTTTGTTTTTTGTTTGTGTGTGTTTTTTTTTCCAGAGTCAACTCTAAAAATGCAACATTGAGTTGTAAAGGTAAAGTTCCACTACAGTTCGTGCAGGTCCTTAGGTGCGTAGGAGATTAAGGCTCCCAACGATTCTCGAGCAACGGGACTAGTTGAGATCGATGGTTCGCCCGATGTCCGCCCTCCTTTAAATCCCGAGTATGAAAACCTTACCCATTTGGCAGAGGACTGGGTGATCCATGTAATGCTTAGCGGACAAAGAAACAAACATTTAGCTTTGTGAGTATCGATGGATAAATACTAAATTGATACACGAAAATAGCATTAAAGATCCTTCTCCTCAGATGTATTTCTTCTTCAACAATGGCGGCTCCTCCGAATCAGATTTATGAAGTAAGATGATCGTAGCCAAACTCTTCATCAACAACGCAGTTTCCTAAGAAAGTTGGATGACCGCTTTGTGAAGCCGATTACTGTGGTGGATATAATTGGGCTTTAATTGGAAATCCATTAAGATTAGTACATTCGCAGTAGTAACAGATAATGCAATCAATCGCTAACGCTATATTAAAATAAATACAGTGCTCTGCATCCTCTATATTGTCTAGAACATCGTGATATCGATATAATTCAGAAGTTCGAAAAATCTTCTGAATCCTCATATAAATAGAAAGCGTAGTATGTCTATTTTACCAGTTAAAATGCACGAAAAATGCTGTAACTGCTCCTACATTCATCACAGTCTGTAAAGACGCTCTCAAGAAGGAATTTTATACTTTTTCTCATTTTCTATTTATAGCAGATTAAGTACAGAATGCAAGTAAAGGTCTCTGTTGAATGGATGTAGGGTTTCCTTCTCAGGAGTTAAAGGCGGGAGAGCGTCGGACTGATCATCCGACAATCAACTTAGTTCAGTTGGTCAGAAAACGCCAGGATCTCCCTCGATCAACTACGATAATGGCGAAGTTTAACTTTTCAGCAAATAAAGGACATACAGTAGAACCCCTCTCGTCCGCTCTCGGCTGGTCCGCCACTCCGGTTGATCCGACCGTGCTCGAGCCGGCCGAACTTGTCTCCGACTCCCCGGTGACTCACCACCCGTCGCGCCATTGTGTTGTTTACTTGCATATACAGTGACGGCAGATGGTGAAAACGCTCTTAAGAATCGCAAAACATTGAAAAAGCGTAAACTTGAACCGCTTGACAACGCAGTAAATCCGTATATTTTACTGTAAATCCGTATTTTTCTGTACTTTCTGATAATCCGACCTTTTCTGCGTTCCGACCTTACACCCAGTCCCAAAGGTGACAGATTAGAGGGGTTCTACTGTATCTTGTTTCCAATAGAAAGATAGTTTGACTTAACCAATGCTAGAGATGTCTTAGAAGATGATGCGTTTCTGTGTAATGTTTAGAAGTACGTTCTATAGTCAAATCAGTCAATAGTTACACATTACATTTTTTCTTGATTTAAGCTTTGCACTCAGAGCCAATGACTGGTGTTTTGTCGTAATGTCATCAGTCAGTTCTTCATTAAGAACGAAGATGGTGAAACCACGCCAACTATCTGCATTCATCCGAAGATAATGCCGTCTCTACTGATCTGGCATTTCGAATCACGCTTCTAATGCAATGCCATTTAAATCATTCTTTCATTCAATCCAACTTTATTTCATAATCTGCTTTGATTTCATATAACAGATTCGTACGGGTTTAACTTCGTGTCTAGAAATTAGTATTAATTATTGTAATTACTCTTGCTAAATCAACGTTTGTCCCAAATTGATCTTTAGTCCGAGTCCGAAGACGATAAAATCAAGGTGTCTCATTTATTGTTTTCGAAGTCTTTATATAGAAATCGTTATTTTGTTCTCGTCACTTGTAAAATGTAAAAAAAAAAAAAAAATAATAATGTACGTTTGCTAAGGTCTCTCCTAATTACTATTCAGCATTACATCATAACAAAACAAACAAACACTTTGTAAATCTTTTTTACCTTGCAGACATATATCATATTCAGTTTATTTAATTTTTTTGTTGAGTGGAAGAAAAATAACAGCTTTTTATTCTCTACTTTTCCTGCATCTATCACCCAATAACTTATTCCTTCCTATATATTAGTTTGTGGTTTATCCCACCCATTACAAGAAAAGGTTGAAAAAGCTGTAAGTCGAATGAAAAAATGGCTAAGCTCCAGGAAATGACGGCATGCCTATTGAACTTATTAAATTAGAAGGACCAGAAGTTCTCACTTTTTTAGTTAACTTATTTAATTATGCCTAAATGAGGAATGAATACCTGATAATTGGAATAATGCAACGCTCACACTAATCTTTAAAGAAGGAGATATGGAAAAAATTTAAAAATTA
This sequence comes from Thereuonema tuberculata, assembly GCA_023159025.1. Lineage (NCBI taxonomy): Eukaryota > Metazoa > Arthropoda > Chilopoda > Scutigeromorpha > Scutigeridae > Thereuonema > Thereuonema tuberculata. The sequence goes on from JAFIDM010000007.1 coordinate 45,390,313, forward strand.
CAGACCTAGTAGCCTATTACCGGTATTATATAAGCTTTTTAGCCAAATAATAGCTGAAAGATAACTGCACTTCTTCACTCTCACCAACCAAGAGTAGGCATGTTTCCATTCTGGATACAATACACACGATCCTATTCATATTCTAAGGCAATTAACAGCAAATGCTGAAAAATTTATAAATATCATTAGGTTTTGGATTTGTACATTACGAAAAGGCCTTTGATACTATTCAAACGGAAGCTATTTTAAACACACAATTAAACATTTATGAAAATTCAACACAAACTATAAAACAACGAAATAAATGAATTAAAATATCCATTAGAAAAGGAGTCAGACAAGGAGACATTCTTTCAACTAAAATATTTACTACAGTATTACAGAGTATCTTTACTAATTGTGACTGGAGTAGACATGGATGAAATAAATGGTCGATTTCTCTCACATCTTATATATGCAGATGATATAATCATATCTGCTTATTCACCTAATCACTTAGAGAAAATGATAATGAGCTTAAGAATAGAAGCAAGAATGTTGGTCTGAACATTACTAAGCTAAAAACTAAAGTCATGTTTAATAGATTCACAAAAGGAAAATCAATTAAAATTGGATCATATGAAATAGAAGAAGTCACGAGTTTCATCTATCTGGGTTCATTCACAGACTATGGGAGAGAAGCAGGAATGGGCAGAAAAATTCAACTTGTTTGGCAAAATCTACAACAACCTCAAATATATTTTAAAAAATGAGTGTCTCTCTTTAAAAGGAAAGTGATTGGCCAATATCTACTACCTATAGAAACGAACGAAGGAACTTGAAAGAAAACTCATCACCACTCAAAGAAAAATAGAAACAGCGATCTGGACATAACCTTATTAGATAAAAAAAAACCAAACACCTGGATAAGAAATCAGACAAAAATAACAGATTCAGTCTGTTTTATTAAAACTGCAAAATGGAGATGGGTCGGTCAACTTGCAATGGATTGGCGGCCAAAAGGAAGAAGAGGAAAGGGAGAACCGAACATCAGATGGAAGATGACATAAAAACATTTGAAGAATAAGACTGGCGGCAGAAAAGAAAGGACAGGAAAGAATAGAGAAAGATAGGAGAGGTCTTCATTCAGCAGTGGACTGATACGGGCTGAAGAAGAAGAAGAGGATATAGTGTATAGTTGTAGCACAAGGCGAAAATAACGCTACTAAATATTGTAGCTCCGTTCTTAATAGTAACCATTTGCTTTTCCACGTTTTAGATTTTTCTGTTAATTTTTCAACCTCCCAATAGAAATAAACTGAAATAAAAAGTTTCGTAGAAATGTGCAGTGATTCGTAAGTGCTTTGTCATTTGTTCATTTGTTTAAACGTTTTCTCCTCTTTTTTCTTTTTTGTTTTGCAGTTATTCATCACTTTTCCTTTTCGTAGTCTTTTGGTTATTAATCTGAAAATAACATACGGGAATTTAAAAATGCTTTCCAAGTTTGTTTTCCCCCCTTTGCATTGACCTTGGTAGTTGATCAGTAATCGAATTGATTTTACGCATCCAAAATGTCTTCATATTCTTGATTGAGTTCTTTCTTCTCCTTAAATGTCATCTTTTTTTCTCAAAATAGTCAATCATTATTTTTTTCAACCGAAAACGCTTTGAAGCCTTGTTGTTTCTTCATATTTTAATACTTCAGTTTCTATTTCTCTTTTCAAAGGTCACTTTCGATTTTAAAAAGATATTTTCCATTTTCTTCCCTTCTGATCGTCTAATTTTAGGCATTTCAATTTTATTTTTTAGAGAAAATGGCTGCCAAAATCTGACGAACCGTATCTCCTTTTTTCTTTCCCTTTTAGAAACTGAATAAAGAAAAAGTTCTTTTTTTAATATAGTAATTAAGTTGGCTGTGGAATTATTTTTGTTTTCGTAGAAAAAAAATCGCAAAAAAAATGAATTGTCTCAAGTAATAAACTTGCTCTAAGTCACTGTATTACGCCTTTATATCCCGTATATAACAACTAAGTCTTTTATTTTTCCCTTTTAAGAAGATTCAAATTTAAGTCTTTGAAGATCTCTTAAGCCTCAGATTTTGCGAAGCAGAGATTTTGATCGAATTTCGGCTTACAAAGATTTACTTAAAAAAAATTCTCATTTTCATTCATCGCAAGAAGCTTTATTCTATCGTGTTTTTATTCCGATCCCGCTTTTCTTAAGACCCTTTTCTTCTCTGAAATGTCAACGGCAAAAAAAGAATGAGTGACATCTTGTCGTCTTACGATTGGTTTGTAAGGGTTCATAGAAGCTTAACGCATTCTAAATTGAAGAGGGAAGAAGAAGTAAGTGAATTGGAAAGGGTGACATCATTGGAGAGCGAGTGAGCATCTGACTCTGACACATCGTTTATTAGAAGAAGACCTGCGCTGCTCAAGACACGAATCATCACCCATCAAGGCTGTTCAATTTCACGAAATTTAAAAGACGAATTGGGTGATTTTAACAGATAAAACGAACAATCTCTGAAACTTACTGAAGATTTGTAATTTCCACGATGTCACTATACCATCTATTTTCTCTTATTAAGTTTAGCCCTCACTTGAAATAGATGAAACGAAAGTTCTAGAATTGTAAGTAAGCGCTGGTTTTTCTTCACGTGTATTCATCAAAAGCAAAATTTTTCATCTCCGTCGAAATCATTACACATAAATTTGTGAATGGTAAATAAATGCTCTCTTTTATAAGTAAATACTATATTAAATAGCATATGCAGAATATATATACAGTATTTGCAGAAGTGTAAAAATTGTTGTAGTGAAAAAAATACCGTTCATTAGAGATTACGGATAACAATAAGGTTAAACAGATACTTAACTTCTAAAGCATTCCAAAAGTGGAAATTTATTATTCTAAAATGGAAGAATTTATGAATAATGAGATAAAAATATTGTGGATTGAAAAAGATTCCAAAACTAGAAAAACCTAGAAAGTATATTACTAAGAAATATTAAAGGACAAAATTTAAATAGGAACGAAGGAGTAGAGGTTAATAGTAATTTTGTAAAATTAGAGGAGGATTTAATAAATAATTTATGTTTTGTTTGCCAAAATAATGTAAAATTTGAAGAATTGGATTATTAAATTTATTTTAATTATTAGGTGTTTATATCTATAATTTGTTGAATCTGAGGATTGTTATAATTCTAACAATATTGTAAATATAATCTCATGCTCATGTCAATGAATTGTTACTATCGGAAATAGACTTGATAAAATTCGCTGCTGTAGATGTTTATAAATATATTTAATAAATGTATTTTATTTTAATGTATTTATTGGTGATCGATGCGGTATTTTGTAAGAATATGATTTCTAAAGCATTCATTTACTTATTCTTCCTGAAGATAAAAAAGTTAAAAAAAATAAAAATAAACAAAAAACTTCATTTTATATAGGATATTGTCTGCTAAGCTACTTACACGTTCTTCTATTTAAAAATAACCCTTTGCCATTTGATTAAAAAAGAACATCTTTTTCTTTTTTAGTCAAAATAAATTTTCTTACAATCGAATCTTAATTCCAGAAACCTTGATACTTTTTTTTTTTCCATTCGAACTCAGAAAGCATTAAAATTTCATTTAAATTTAGCAATGTAATTTTACAATGCTTGATTTCTTTTCATATTTTTTTTTTCTGTTCATTGTTTAGATCGTATTAAGATTTGCTGTTTCATCCAGTGCATTAAATGTGGTATTGTTCTACGTAACCTTGGATACATAAACCCTTCTCTTTTATCAGCTGCATTTTCATAAGACGTCTCGTAGAATTTATTTGTTGTCCCTCAATCAACTCTTGGTACTCAAATCCCTACAGAGATTTCTTTGTTGGGTTCTAACTTATCTACAAACCAATAATTTTATTTAAAGGCATCCATCCTTTTTTTTTTAATCTGCCAAAAGAAGCCTCCATACGCTGCATTGTTAACTAATTGTAATTCATTTTTCTTCAATGAAAGTAATAATTTTCCTTCCAAGATTACTTTCTTGAAACAGCATCTTGAAATACCGTGGTTCTTTTGTCCGCAATTGAAAGACATTAACTTCCAACTTTTAAACGGTGTAATCGGGTTCAGTGCTTCTGTTGCAAAAAATAAAATAAAAAAAAAATGGACGGAATTAACGTCATTGCTGCAATCTGATATTTCCGTCTCAAGTGTAAATGCTTTTTGTATTTAGTCTTTTACTTATTCATCAGTTTAGTATACGAAGTACACTTTCTGTTAACTTGGTCCCGTCTACTGATGATTTATTTTAATGCCTTTTAAGATCATCTATCTGAGGGATCATCAATCTCCACACGCTCTTTTGTTTCTTCCGTGGAGTAAGAAATGACTAGAATGTTTCTTTATATATTTAGTGATCCCTTACATCATTCTTTTAGCGGTGATTGAATAAGAACAATACACGTATAACAGTGGTTGGCTAAGGACGCTTGGATGCGGGTTGGAGGTGGCGGCTTCGATCCCTGGCCTCGGCGGGGGGATTTTTCCATGCTCCTTTCTCCTCCAAACGGGTCCTAGGGCCGACCCAGCCCTCCGTAGAATGGGTACCGGGTTTCTTTCTCGGGAGTTAAAGGCGGGCGGGCGTCGGGCTGACCACCCGACCTCAACGTAGTCCGCTTGGTCATGAAGCGCCGGGAGCCTTACCTCCTGTGACCCCAAGGGCCTGCAAAGGCCTATTGTGGAACATACAATGAAGATATATTTAGAGAAATTACAAAATAAGTGAGGTTTGTTTTTTCATTTACTTTTGGTTTCATGAGGCAATATTAGAAGCTCGAATTTGAAATTAGATTTGTAATAAAAGTCCAGTATTTAGTAACAGTTAAATTAAGATTTCACAATTAAAAAAAAAAAAAAAAATTCTTTTAAATTCATTGGACGCCATTTCTCTAATACTTCAGTGCGTTTCAGAACTCTGCAGATCGTTGTCCGATGCCTAATAATGATAGATGAGTTCTTAGATCACCAAAACAGTGAATTTTAATTAAGACTATTTCATTGCTAATCGACTGGAATCGGTGTCATTGTTAATCAACTAATATGGACTATAATTAGAGAGCGTGAAAAAAACAATGATGAATAAATTGGCTAACTAATTGTTTCAAAAGGTGTTAAAAAGATATATTTTAGTTGATAAGATGCTAATGTTTATAAAATTAGAATATTGGAAGTGAAACTCGTAATATATTGATTCCAACAAAACAGTTAATTTTGAACAAAAAATTCCAACGGTCTTAAATTAAAAGATATTTCAACTGAAGAGGCTTAAAAATTGAAACAGAAAGAAGAAAAACGACGCTCTTAGTATATTAACAAATAAATAATTGTCTAATGAATGCCAAAAAGCTATTAAAGGCAAAAGAAAACGATCAGGGATTTTATCCCTAAATGAAATTATTGAAATCCTAATCCTAACTAATACATAACAGTGAAAATCTGTAAGTTTGTACGTCTTTCTATCAAGCCTCAACGGTGCAACGGATTTGCAATGAAATTTTGCATGCAGGTCGTCTATGACACGGAGAAGGATATAGACTACTTTTCATCCCCGTCCATCAAAGTAGTTCCCATGGGATGAATCAAATAAGTCCCAAAACTGCCCAAAATGAAAAACTTCCCAAAGCAAAACAGTGGAACACGATTACCTCACGAGTTACCTGATAATTCTGTTAGTGGACATCTACGATGATAAATATACGATACGGATAATTAATATGTTGGTATTGTTTAAACTTTATTTTAGAATATATCATTAATTTCTAGTGATAACGTGTTTTATTACCAACTGCGGATGGTTTCAAGTGATGGGAGTGTGGAGAAGACCACAAAGGGCACCGCAGTTTTAAATCGAGTGCGTATAAGGAGTTTCTTTGCAGGCGCGGAACATGATTAACTCATGAGTTACCTGATAATTCTATTAGCGATGCAGAAATATACGATCCAGTTAATTAATATGTTGGATATTTTTTAAAATTTAAACTTTAATTTAGAATATAACATTAATTGGTAATGATCACGTGATTTTTTTTTGCCAACTGGGAAAAGTTTCAAGTGTTAGGGATGTGAAGTAGGATGTGTTAGGATGGGAAGTTAATATCCTACCTCGATATTAATTTGCTAGACAAATAAAGCGTTTTTTTACGTTACCTATATAAGGCTTCCGCAGCGAAGCGACGGTAACAGGCTAGTTTTTATTATATGTTTCTAAATTTATCTTAGAATTAGCCAATTAATTTCTTTATTACTTTACGTGATCCTTTTAATAATCCATCAATCGTAAACATTGTAAAGATTTCGAATATGGAATCTTTTGTTGTCGAGAATTGCAAGGAATCCTCTATTCTATGTATGGACTTTGTAGTGGGGTTTCCGTGAAATTAACCTTAATAATGACGATATTCGTGGAAAGTCCTTCACTTAGGCGCTATTAAAACTCAACGCTAAACCCTATAAACGTACAATTTCCACTCGAGGAACGCGTTCAATATCTCATTCACAACGCTGAATGAGCGGCAACTCCCGTGGAAACCTCTTATTTCTTTTTTTCCCCTCCCATCTCTTTTCCTGCGCAAATAGAACGGACATTAAGCCACCCTTCGAAAACCGTGAATGAATGAATGTTTTGTTTGTTAAATCGGAACTGCACTGTTGATTCGTCGTCATGGCAACGCGAGACAAACGATTTCCTCGTCAATAAGGCACGAAAATTGCCCAGAAATTGGTGGAAAGCACGTAAGGAATGGAGGATAATTCCGGGAATTTTGAATTGATGGATAATTAAAGGATAATTAGGCAACTACCCGTATTTATATGTAATAGAGAAAATTGGTGTATAAGTATATTTTTTTTTTTTTGCAGTTTAACTAGTGTAATTTCTTCTTTAATAATTAGTTATAAGCAAAAAAAAAAATTTTTTTTTTTGCCTTCGGTAAAGTTTACAGCGATAAAACGCTATACCAAATTACTTTAGATATAATTTTAATTTTATTTTATTATTTTCATTTATTAATGTAAGTTAATTAATGAATAATTCATTCTCTAATAATTGAAGATGTCATTTGTTACTCCTTAATCAAACTTAAATTACTACGTATTATTAAAAAAAAAAATTACAAATAACATTACAAACATAACCTCTATGTAAGTAATTGAAAATTTTTCAATTTTTAAATTTTCTGTGCATTACACTTTTATTCTATTTATAACAGAAATTATTTTATCTGGAATGAAACAAAAGACTCAGAAACCGATACTAAAAACTACACCTGTTCATTCTTTCAAAATCTAAAACAGATACAAATCTTATTGTTTCAGATAATACTTTTTAAAAAACAGTATTTTAAAATTGTAAGTGAAAAGACTTCGTAACGAAATGTATCTGAATGTAAAATAAATGCAGAGGAATTGGAAATAATTCACCGTGTATTTACCAATATTTAATATTTTCATCGTGTATTTACCTATTTGCATTTCATTTCCATCTCATTTTGAGAATGTATACGGTCATACATTTAAAGAAAATATGTTTATTTATTTATTTTTTATAAATTATGTTCAGTAATGATAGTTGGATTGATGCTTTCAATATATTAGACTTTGTCGACATTTTTCTAAAGTTGTAACAAACTACTCTCAAAAGCAGTGACGAAGTCTCAGTATAGAAAGGCAAGTACTTAGTTTTATCTCAGACTATAACAATGAGAAAGCTTGAGTTTCTGAATGGTACTTATTTGATATTGTTAAAATAAAGATTATGACAAGTTTTAGTCGACAAAATTGTTTTTTATTAATTTATCAGCTAATCCTTATTTTTTTTAAAAATTGCGTCTAAACTATATTTCTTGTAATTTCTTTAAATTCTAATATTTTTTCAATTAGTATTTAATGTAATATATAATGTAATAATTATGATATATAATATAATTTATTTTGTTTTTCAAACACTAATTTCTTTTGGTCTTGCTATATCTATTATAATCTTAGAAGAACTATTCTTTATGTGCCTGCAGATGTAAATTTTAGTATGTTGTTAGGTGGAAGTTTTTTGTATATTTACTTCAATTAAAGTTATTTGAATTTGCTTATTATATATAACTTTATTATTCAGTTAGTATAGCAAATTTGAAATTTCCGAAAATTTGAGTAAAAGTTTGTAAATTAATGTAACAAATCCTGAAATAACTTTTTGTGTGCGTCAGTGAAGTTATAAATTATTTAATTATCTGTTGTAGTTTATTGAAAGGCACTTAAATATTTTTGGCATTCAGTTTTAGACTATTTATCCTGTTTGATTTTATTTTTTTTTTCAGTCCGTGGTGATAAACATTGTATATTTTAACTTAATTTCTAATTTTAAATCATGATGAGGCTTCTGAAATCGATTTCCAATAACGCTAGAATAATCTATTCTAAAACAAATCGTCTCTATTTCGGAAATGCATGAGTTGAATTAGATTCCCCTTTGGAAATAGTAATCACACCAACATGGCGTCCATGTGTCAGATGTAGTACGTGCCAAGAGTGGTGATTGCATCGGAGCTGCTCACGCCTGGAATAAAATCATTGGAAGCATTCAAAGCGCGTAGAAACGCCATTTGTTTAATAACATTGACTTCATTTTTTTTTGCAAAATAACTTTTCACTTAATTTAGAATCTATTGGTAACAAAATACAACAAAATCCTGTCCTCGAACATATATATGTAAACACATATAGAATATTTTTTTTTTAATAAAAAAAACTCGGGTGCCGGTGCTCATATATTGTGCTCAGTAGCTATCTATAAAATTATAAAAATATAATATATTTTCCAGAATTTTTAGGAATATATGCCGGTACTCCGTTCCGACACAAAGCAAATTCTAAGATACATTAAAAAAAAACACAGATATATAGGCTATTTCTTGACCCCGAAATCGACAGAGAAAGTGATTAAGCAATTATATAATTGAATGTCTTTAATCTTTTTTTTTAAAAGAAAAAATAATCACAACCAAAAATAATTTTTCTTAGTCAATCCTCAGTGCTTTCATTAATTAACAGTTAATCGTTGTTAGACATTTAATTTGTATGTTTTTATACACTGAGATACTACTTTATTAGGTGTATCTATCTAGTAGCCCTTCCTTTGATCTTGAAAACAGTCTGAATTCGTTTTGGCATGGATACTACAATGAAGCATTCTTAGGAAATGTTGTACCATCTCGACATCATTGTGTCGCGTTTTCCGCGACAAAATTCACTGAGGCGCGGAAAGCCTATTCTATCCTGAAATCTTGAAACGAAAAGCCTATTCTATCTCATTCCTTAGAGTTTCAATAGAGCTGAGATACGGAGATTGTGCAGCCCACTGAAGCAAAGAGAACTCGTTGAGGTGATCTTGGAACCATTCCATGGTGATTCGGGTATTGTGAGAAGACATATTATCCTGTTTTCATCTGCATGAGTGTATATTGTAACTGTGAAGGAATGAACTTGGTAAGCGACGATGTTCAAGTAAGACGTGGCCGAAAGAGATTTTATTGTATTAATGTCAAGTAACAATTTATAATATCATTTTTATGTATTGTATTAATTATCCTCGTTCTTGAAGAAAAGCTTAAAAAATGAGGTTTTTTAGGACGAAGTTGCAAAATTATGGAGATACGAAAAATAGCAAAAAACAAAAAATAAAAAATAAGGGGGGTATTTCATTCAGTCAATACTGTTGGTTGAAATTCTTGACATACACCGACTTATTTCCATGATTTGAGGTTGCTTTTTTTTCCCTTTTCTTAGGTTGTTAGTGCATTCCTGCATTGTCTGTTTCGTTTGTGCACTTACGCTTAAGGAAGTAACTTATCAGTTAGTATGATTTTCTTTGAGCCTTTTAACCGTATGATTTCTTTATAGCAATTCCACTCTCTGAAATCACAGCTGCATCCGAAATGCGAGCATCTGTAGATACTGGGAGAAGGGGGTATAATGCTGTGTTGAATATTTGATGCAGGAAGGGAAAATGGAAAACCAAGAGGGAATTTGCTTCCAGTGCATTTCTCCTTAAACACATGAGAAGAACCAGGTTATAAAAGGGGGCCTTCGTGTGCAAACACTCACTCGTTTCGAATTTTTCGGTCACAGAAGAACCTTATGTAAATACTTGTTAAAATTTATTGCGACAAAAGACTATTCTGGACAATTGCACAGAAGAACAAACGAAGAAGAGTGTTCTCTATTCTTATTAGTAGATTTGTTTATTAATAACTTTGTCTGGGCTTATTATTTTTGTTTCTGATTGGTTAATTATTTGTGGTTTAAAGGCAGATGTTGTTTGCGGTGACGTTGCGGCATATGGCTGCTGTGGGTGTCTTTCTCTGTAATCCTTTTATTCTACTTTGAAAAATCCATGCCCCTTATCTTATCGTGGTTCCTGGGAGACGTCAGGGGCTCGTTCTGTAATCTCCACCAAGCACGTGCTGTTATTTTCTGCTTGATCGCCCACACCCGAGTGCGCCACCATCCTTAATGAAGATAGCCAAACAAAAGGGAAAATCCCACAGCACGTGACCGAGTAGCAATCTGGGTTGCGAACGCCTTTGCCGGCAACAGTTGCCTTGCATTGAAATAATAACTCTTTTGTTTCTTGTAATAACTGTTCGTCTGTTAGGGGAATGTACTTGAGATATTTCTCTAAGCATGACTTAAAGCAAATATAATCCGTCTCTAACAGTCTAATGTTAAAAGTAACTAAATTAATATGTCGTGTGAATTCATTGAAGAACGAAGAAAGAAATGCAAATAATTAGTGATAATTTCAGCTGTGATTACAGTCAGTCTTTTAACTCGATATTTGATTTATTATCTCTTTTTGAAGCTTAGAATAAAGAAAAATTCTGATTAAATAAATTTTATTGCTGAAAAATTGCACATTTATTTATCACAAGCATAACTAAGAAAATAATTACGTTCCAATCTAAGATTTTAATAATAGAATTATAATATACACAGTTAATTTATTAATGAAATGTCCTTATCAAAGCCATAAAAATGACGTTTTGAGGACTGGATTCGGGACTTAGAAAATGACCCTCTGTAAGCTTTGAAAGACTATAAACATATTCTCGTGATCATTTGTATAAAAGTATATTCTTCAAATTTGACATTTTGTGAAATATACGACATTGCTCATCATCGTACTGTTTGTTTTCTTTTCCCTATTTAGTGTCTTCGTTTTAACTTCGTCCAGGGTTCATTTTATTTTACTTGAATTGCAAACTATAAAGATTTGCCTAATTTATAAATATATGATGTTTTTTTTTTAATAAACATCAATACTATTAATAACACTAAAAAAAATCAAACTACAAAATAGATAATGTTCGCTGCAGACGCATCGAAGACATGATTATAACGGAATAATAAGAAATAAAAGAATTATGTGACTTTTACAATAATATTGTGATTAAACCCAGGGTATCTACCGACCGGGAAATCCGGGATTTGTACGGGAAATTTGGGTTGACATGAAATGTACGGGAAATGTCCTTAAAAAATCAGACTATGTCCTTAAATTTTCAGCATGATGTTTTTTTTTTTTGTTTTTTTTTGTTGAACAGATCGGTTTAGAGGTTATTTTTTTGGTTGAACAGATTGGTTTGTACTCCTGTAACCCCTGATAACATTTTTTCTTTCTTCAAATTATTTGCGTCCTCCTTTTCATTTTAGAAAAAATGTTCACCTTAGTATTTTAAATATTTTACGATACCCTACAAGTTTTAATGTCCTTAAATTTTTGTGAAAATGTTCTTAAATGTTCGGGAATTGTCCTTAAATTTTTTGTTTGAGATTCAGTAGACACCCTGAAACCGCTTTAAGCTAAAATCTGTTCAGTTTACAGATTTACTAAGAGATTTGATACTTACATTTTCACAGTAACTTCTCTTAACTGTCCAAAATAACATATTAATGACAACAGTAATTATCTCATTGTAAGAAGATTTGTAGAAGAATTTAAAGTACAAAAAAGAAAAATCGAATAAATACATTTCAGCTCGTTTTCCTTAATTATTATTAGACAAAAAAATTAATTACTAATTAAATAAGTTTTTAATGAACCCTTTATCGTTTGCTGGTTCTTTACGCGACCAGAAAACTTAAGAAAACAAAAAAAAAAGCTCGGATCAGAAATGCGAATAAAATATTATAGACGTAAATTAAATTATTTAAAATATTAAGTGATTTTTATACATAAATACTCATAAATTTTATTTTTTAATAAATGTATAATTATTTAAATGAAATCATACATATAAAAAACCTAATAAAAGCCTTTGTTTTCTTATTAGTTTTCATTTTTTCTTTTGAGAAAAATTGCAATAAGTTTATAACAAAGTGTGGTGGCAAATGTACTTCTTGAATTTCATCCCATGTTTGGATGTTTAAAAGACGTAGGTCAAGTGCCAAATGCCAAGAAGACTTCTTTATTTCCAAATAACCGTGTTCCTTTTTTCTTTTCTTGTTTGATATCTGATATCTCTATAACTTTTATTCTCCCATTTGCCATTTTTACCTCTCATTATGGCGTCTTCCTTCTCCATTCACTGCTGCTTGGATCATCGCCAGATCCTTCTCTTGCATTCTTTCCGCTGTTCTCAGAAAATCGACTCACTCCCACGCACCCGGTCTTCGTACACTACTGAAAATTCCAACATTCGTTTATTCATTTCTAAAATCTAATCACCTACACCAAAGTTTTACAGTAGCAGAACAAAGAAAGAAAATGAAAATAGATTTCGTGTAATATCCATTTTCAAATCTTGAGTTCGAAAGAGCAAGAAGATTCCCTAAGACTTTTCCAACCACCTTCAACAGCAACGCAAACCATAAAGCACTGAAAATATTTATTTTATTTTAGAAATTAAGTTTAAAGTCCTGTTTCAGGGAGTTACTCTTAGGAAACTATTACGAAAATGAATTTTAATTTTGATGTAGTTAATTTACAGAAGTTCGTTTATTTATATGCAGGCTTTGTTTTTATTTCTTGATTGGTTTTATAAAAATTGTATCAGTAGGTAAAAACAAGACATTTTCGTAAGGATTTCCTTGAATTAATCGAAAGTTGGCACAGCTGCTTATAATTTTCTTGTTAACTTTCTTGTCAGCAACAAGAAACTATTGGGAAAGGTTTCAACATAACTATAGTGCTCACGCTGAAAGATGAAACTCCCAGAATGCAAAGCTGATTATAGATTGTCCTTTCCTGGCCGTTCGCTAACATTGAAATAGAAGAGGTAGCTTTTCTTCTATTTCAATGTTAGCGAACGGCCAGGACAGGACAATCTATAATCTGCTTTGCATTCTGGGAGTTTCATCTTTCAGCCGTGAGCACTATAAGAGTGGCTTTAGTTTTTCCATTCTTAGAAACAAAGTCCTGCTGATTCTTTAACAGGAAACTGAAGTTGTTTAGAAGAAAAGAAAGAGTCACTTTACAAACAAAAATTCCCCTCATTTAGCTATTTCCTTTTTCTTTTCTTTTTTTTTAACCTTAAACTTGTGTAAGACTCAATCATTTCCAATTTCCAACAGGAATTTTGATATAACATGTAAAGGCGAAGAAACAAAACAAAAAAATAGACTAAAGCCCATTGCACATGGATCCGAAAATCGGATGGTCGGATCCACGAATCGGACGTATTCTCTTTCACATGGCCACGAAACTCTCTCTGACGTCGTCTATACGACATGTAACATTCAAATCGTTCGTATAGGCGACGTTTCGTGGCCATGTGAAATAGAATACGTCCGATTCGTGGATCCCCACCATCCGATTTTCGGATCCATGTTAAACACCCTTAAGGCCAACAACGTCACTGATACCCATAACTTCAGTGGTCTGCGTTTTGTAACAAATTATGAAGTTATCAAATTATTTTAAGATTTTAATATGTTGTGATGTTGAAAAACTTCAAGGTTTAGGAGTAAAGAAATTTTTGATTGTCAAGAAAAAATAAAAGCCAAACTTAAAAATTGCGGGGGTGGGGGATGGGATTTCATTCTAACCTTGTTTGTTTCATAGAATTCTGTCTAAAATGCATAATTATTTCGTAGAGAAATATTGCCTTGAACTACCTCTGAAAATATTCTGGCTTGACTTTGCCTTACATGTTCTCTGACAACTTTTTTGTTGTTCTCAAACTTTATTCCGATTCTGTGCGGGGGCATTGTTCGAAGTATATCACCTCATTATCGCCTTCAGTTTGACAGTGGGGTTCTCAATCAACCGTTGAGTAGAAGGAAGAGCGGTTAATTGGCTCATTAGCACCGACTGTTTCTTCATTCGGCCCCTACGGATTGTGTTGTGGTTGACCATCGACACAGGACGTACAGTCGAAATAAATCTTTGTCTTGAGGAACACGTATCCGCCTACACGACTGACGAGGAACTGAATGGGTTCCACTTGGTGCAAGTGTCTTTCTCAACGATGACGTAAAATGTCGTTGTCCTCTGATGTCAAGTTCACTTTAAACCCGAATAAAATTAACTCAAAAACAGTTGCTGCCACTTTGCAAAAAACTTGTTTGAAAATATCTTAACTAGAGGCATTAAATTTCCAACTACAGTTAAAGTTGTGTGTGTGTGTATTGTTTCTCAAAGAGTTTTTATTTCATTTATTTTTATTGTTAATGTTAAATTATGATTCTTTAATTCGGATTAAGAAGATAAGTTATGTAATTGTTCACTTTCTTTAATTAAGTTTTTTATAAGTGAATATATCAATTTTCCGTCTGTTTTGCATATGAAAGAAAATAATAATGAAAATAATGTTGATGTTGCTAGGGAAATCCAAGTATAGAAACTTTTATATATATATAATCAATAACAAATAAGTACCAATGAACTAGATTTCAGTTATAACTGAAAGCACTTTACAGATCTTATATTTACATTTTGTTTTTTGTTTTTTTTTTGGCGTGGGGGAAGGCTGTGAAGGTTAACTTTAATTCGATTCAATTTCATGTTTTATATATAAACATTTAGATATAAAAATTCGCCAAATTCTTAATTCTTAATTCTCTAAGAAATCCGGCCACTCTTCGATAAACACCGATTCAGTTTTGACGTCATTGACTCCATTAGCAGAGTTTCGTTCTACTTAAAACAACTCCTTTTATTCCGCAAAAAAAGCCAAAAAATTAAGGTAAGAAATTGAATTTTTTTAAACTAATTATTTTCTAAATCTATTTTCTAATTTATAAACCAATTTCGGATATGTTAATGTATTATATTAATCATTATCATCGGATTATGTATATTCCAAAGCCGTCTGTTCAGTGCATCCTTTAATCCTCTACTGTCCATAGTTTTCTTAATTCCCTCAAACCATGACCTTTTTGGTCTTCCTCTTTTACGCTTTCCAGGTGGTTTCCATGTGGCCCGGTAGCCGAGTGGGTAAGGGCGCTTGGGTGCGGGTTGGAGGTAGCGGGTTCGATTCCCGGCCTCGGCGGAGGATGGGAATTTTTCCACGCTTCTTTCTCCTCCAAACGGGCCCTAGGGTCTACCCAGCCCTCTATAGAATAGGTACCGGGTTTCTTTCCCGGGAGTTAAAGGCGGGCGAGCGACGGGCCGACCCCCTGTCCTCAACTTTGTCCCGTAGGTTCTGAACACACTGGAGCCTACCCTCCAGCTGCATTGCGCGGTCCTCTGGGCCTGATCGCAACTTTAACTTTAACTTAGATTGTTTCCATAGATGTAATTGCTAGGACCATCTTTTCTTCTCCATTCGAAGCACGTGTCAGAACCAATTCACTCCTTTTTTTGTATTTCATAAATAATATTTTCAGAGGCATCCATTCGATTACTATTTCTTCATTTTAATTTAGTCCAATCTAGGGATCCTTGAACTTCTAGTAAGTAATCCCTTTTACTGCAGTTTCTCTTCTTTTCAAATCTCCAATCATTACCAAATTTCAGTTCCATATCCCATAACTGATTCAGCTAGCATCTTTCCGACGTATTTCTTTGTATCTTTCCTTATATTCTTATCCTACCATATTGAATGCATGTTACAGTTTTTTTTACTTTGTTCAGTTCTCTTTTTTATTTCTTCTTTACCAAACCTTCAACTGTATTAATCATCACTAAATGTAGTTTTATTATAACTGCTTTTGTTGCTTTTTAAAGGCAGCTTTTTGAAGACTTTTTAAAATTAACTGTTAAGTCCCATGCCTCTTACGCCATTCTTTTTTAGTCTTATCCCCATGAATTCCAAATCAAAATGATTTTGAGCTGTCAGCACCTAGTCATCAGCAAAACATCAGAGAAAAAAGGATATGATCATTTATTACGATGCCCATATTTTGACAGCTTCGTTTCCAATCTTTTAAGACTTGTTCTGTATAAAAGTATCGGAAGCACACTAAATCCACGTCTTAATCCTTTCGTACTTACGCTATCTTTAGAAAGGCATTTCCCATTGCCTGTGTAAGCAGTGTGAAATTTATATTGATATTTTCTAGAACTTCCCTTCATTTATTTCTAGTAATCGAATCGTATGCCTTCTCCAAATCTCTTAAAGCCAAATGTATTTCTGCTCCCAACAGAAAGCCTTTTTTCAAGAGTGCTGCAATAGAAAAAGATTATTCATGCATGATCTTCCTGTCCTAAACCACTTAGATTTTTTGCAATTTTATTTTCAATTGCTCCCTCCAGTTGGATTTTGAACACAATCTACTAAGTGCACTGTTGATACTGATTATTATTATTATTATTATTGTTATTTATCATCAACTGAATACAGCCAGCAGACGAATCTTTAGTTTCTTTTCTTACTTTATCATAAATTGCAAATGTCAGTTTAAATACATACCTTTCGAAAAATGCTCAGTGAATAGGAATTAATAATCTATTCTGACAAAAAATGTTTTTAATGTTATCTAATCGTAAAACAGAAATTAGGCTGTTTAGCAAACTTTACAAATTCTGTATTTCCAAAAGGTTAACAAATTTATTTTAATCAGTTATTAAACGTAGAACCTTCATACAAAATTAATGTAGAATTTAATATTCAATTAATGTTTACAAAGAAATATTTAAGATTCTTAACTAATGCATTTCTTCTATCAGTCAGCTGTACATTAGATAGGACCGAGTAAGACGCGGTCTTAGCATCATTGGTTCCAACAACCCACATACCCTTTTCGTAAAGCATTATTTAATGGCTTAAAAAAAAAAAGAAAATTTTTCAAATTCAATGGGATTTTTTTTTTCCATTTTGTATTTTTACAAAAAATTGGGGACTTCCTTATTATTTCATTCCGGAGTGAAGAAGAAATTACTTTTATTGCCATGTAGAGTTCTCATCATTTTCAGGCTCTAGTTCTGTCAGGCTGTTAATAATAAACAAGAAATAATAAACACGAAAAAGTCATAAAGCAGAAACTTTATACAAACAAGCAATGTTGCCACAATACAGTATAATAAAAATATTCAAAATGCAAGAGAAATTGTTCATGGAAGATTACAGATATGAGAAATAAGAATGGACGAAGACGATCTATGTAAGAGCTAAAAGGGAATGGCTACAGTGTTTGAGGAACAAATACTAGTTTCGAATGCTACAGGAAAATAATACGAATGGGATGAAGGCAACAGAAATCTTTTTGAAATCTCTGATTTCATTTTCTATGGAAACTAAACCGTTATAAAGATAGATTCGAAGGATAAATGTTTGATTTATTTAAATATTAATTTATTCAGAAAAGCTTTCTTAAAACTACGAGTGTTGATCAGAAAAAGTTTAGAAACACTAGAAATTTAAATTTATGTGTTTGTCATAATGCCCCGATAGAGGACCGTAGTGCTCAGTGCCGTGTGGTCTTTCTCGTTTGTGTCATTGGAGGTGCGCGCTACCGTTTCAAAATGGCGATCCGCTTGTATAATTGGTCTCCTATTGAAACCTTAAATAAATGGCGCAAACAACATCAGGAAGAAATGTCCTGATGTTCTGAACAACGGTGTGATACTCCTTTATGCCCAACCATACGTTTCACGAAACACATTGAACGTGTACACAGTTTCCTCTGAGAAATTTTGAGACATCCGCCATGCAGTCCGGATTTCTCTCCCAATGATTTTTCATCTGTTCTCTGCCCTAAAAGAGCACATGTCAGGCCGACGCTTCACATGCAATGAAAAATTCCAACGTGATGCAAGAAAAGGGCCCTGAGTTTTTTGGACTGGCATAGACAAACTGACAAATGCCTCAATCGTCAAGGTGACTTCGTAGAAAAAAATAGTGTATCTGCGCCACTTTAACGTACCATCTCAGTGTCTTCCAATAAAGGTTTGTTTTTCGTATGCAAGCTTTCAACTCTGTTTTTCTCATCTATTCACTTATAAACCTATTATTCATTACACTAAATTTATGTATTTACATTCTACGCATATACTCAAATCTATTTCCATAATAAATTGATGTGAATAATGGAAGTGATACTTGTTATTAAAGTTGAGACCACTAAAGAAAAACTATTAATGACGTCATGTGCTTATAGATTGATGTTTTCAGGACGTAGCAACGTCACTTATTGCTATAATTCGTATGTGAATCTTATAAACATTACGAAAACATCCTGGTTTCCGTATTTTCTACAGTTGCGAATATATTTTAAGATTTAAAAACTGGAATTTTTCACCTAGTATTATATAAAATCTCCATAACTAGACGTTAACTTTCAAAAATCCTTTACTCGTGATATTTCGCAAATTTTATTCAAATTTGCTTCTTCGGACGTTTAAAAAACTCCTTCTCTAATACAAAATATTATTGTATCTAAGTAATAAGGAAGCTATTATATTATAACATTTTGGATGTATTACACTTGGCTTTTTGCGTATTGTTGTGTATTCTGTGTAAACCAAAATTCCATAATAATAATGTAATACCTAACCATAATAATGAGGTAGACTTTCCCATTGTTTTCCTATTGTATTTTAATAATATTGTAACATTTTGCATGTATTACACTTGGCTTTATGCATATATTATACCTTTGTAAGCCATATCATTGTTATGTATTCTGTGTATTAGAGAAGGAGTTTTTTAAACGTCCGAAGAAGCAAATTTGAATAAAATTTGCGAAATATCACGAGTAAAGGATTTTTGAAAGTTAACGTCTAGTTATTTTAAGATTATTGTTATTATTATTTTAATACTTTCATATTTCATTTAAGATTTTTTTTATAAAAAATGTTTTTATTAATTATCATTTTATACGGCGCATTGTCCATTATAATAACAGAATTGGCGGGAATATTTGGAAGCATTTGTTCTGTAAACCATTCTTTAAAACACTCGCCATTCATCTCGTCATGATATTTGCTGAGTTCGTTCATCATTCATCACATGTATTTCATCATCTGACTCTTGAACTATTGAAAAACTTTCCAAATTATACCCGTGGATTGACTGTTTTCCTTCGCTTACTTGATTTTTCAAAGACGCCATTTCTTTGCTGACGTCACGATTTCCGGAGAAAGTAAGTGATCAGAAATTGCCAAATAAGGAAGTTTTTCTCAAATGGACTCTAACTGTAAATCAGCTTTTCCTTGCAATTAAGTTTGCAGTTAAGGAGTCGCTGTTCAAAATTCAATTTATTTACTCTTGGAAACGTTGACATTGGAGCAGAAACAGATATCGATTATTCCCTTAGTACCAGCAACAGTATCGGTCTTTGAAGTCGAAAGAATTCCAATACAACATTGCAATAACTTATTTTTCTACAACTTTTTTTTTTCTTTTTATTCTTGAAGACTTGATTTAGAGAAGTCATTAGTAATAGCTTTTTCGTAAGCAGGATCTTCGTTAACTATTGATCTGCAAACTATTAAATAAAATAAAAGATAATTAAATCTATTAGGCATGTTCTTTGTTTTGGGAATATTATTTAGAACTCTTTTAGTTATTAGAATAAAAATAAAATATTCCTCATGATTTGCTATCTAGACTACAGCTGCCAAGAATGTCGTAAACACTGTGGAAATTTTTGTATGTTTCGTCCGTTAAATCTGAGATCTCATCAACTTTAGAAAAAGGATTAACAGAACTAAATGATTACTGTTTTAGTAGTTAGTTATAGTAGACGCGACGAGTTTTGAACCTCCCAGAATGCAACGCAGATGATAGATTTTCCTTTCCTGGCCTGTCGGTCACATTCAAATATTAGAGAAAATGGCGGTCGTTGATTAACATTCAAAATTTCGACGAGGAAAAGGTCTCAAAAATCAAGTAGGGAAATTATTCTTAACGTTGCTCGTCGATTTCAAGAAGATATATGAGATTTTTGATATTTCCTATTTTCGGTAATTGAGATTGATATTTTCTACGGAGCTTACGGCATTGATACTGGAGAAATTAGTCAATGATAATGTGTTTGCGGGTCCAACTTTGGCCGCGACGATAATAGATTATTATCCATTGAAAAACAGCTACGATATGTTTTAATCTTCTGATCAAGATCAGAAGACTTATATTCCTGTTTTGTCTGGAGACAAGTATCATTAAAATCTCAGTAGCAACAGTGACAACAATCGCAATAATTGTTATGAGCAACAATGACAACAATCGCAACAATCATATTTATAATAATAAGGAAAATTATGCCAGTATCAATTATATTTTATTAGACGTAACAGAAAACGTTGCGAAGCATTGTGATTGGTTTTCTAAAATCTATCCCTACCTTGTTTATCTATGGAAGGCATTTTAATTCAAATTGCTAAGAGACGAAATAATATACTGATAACAGCACAAACAATAGAAAGAATTGTTAGTTAGTTTTCTTTAATTGTTGGTTGGCTTTCTACCATTGATTTTTAGATTATTTTATTTTGCCTCCTAACTAAAAAGTGTTTTATCAAAATAAAAAAAATATCTTACAATGGTTGCTATTTTAAAACCTTTGTTGTGTGTGTTTTCAAACGCTTATACCTGGTAAAGTATAATTTTACGCTTATTTCCTGTGATGTTGAGACTGTGTTCAATGTGATGCTTCCCGGCAAGTCGAAACCTGGTTATGCAGCAAAGCCACTGTCTGTCATTTCCCATTTATTCGGGTCGTATTTCATCCTGTGCTGCTTTTCCCATTATCCCAACGTCCCTTTTACGACTCAAGCTCAAAGAGCATTGAATGGTACAATAGACACAGCCAACCGACCACTTAATCCTCAGTAGCCACTAAAACGAAAGAATTTAGTAGAAACAACTGAATTTTAGTTATGTTCCATTTCACTTTGGAATCAAAATGCTTTTCAAAAATTCATAATCTGCTGTCAACAGTTAATTCATTTTTTCTTTTATTACTATCCACTTAAGTGCAAATAGAAATATTACTAGTGGATTTTCTAAAATGGTCAAAGAAACTGAAGTTCGTTAATTTATCAATTCAAAAATAATAAATTTTATATAAATTTATATAAGCATTGAATTCCCGATGTTAAATTCTATAAAATGGTTGATCAAGAAGAAATTGAGAACCAAATAAGAAGTCATTTGAAGGCCAAGGAAGTAAGCAGTTCAAAAATCAATTTGCGGAGAGAAAAAGTAAACAATTTCACTAAGAAACAAACACTAGTCGTTGTTGTTGTTCTTTTTCTCCTTTGGATTAAGATTCAATGCCAACGTTTTTATCTCATTGCTTCTAAGTAGAAAAATCGGTCGTATCTTCCTTATAAGAACCTAAACATTGTATTTTTAGCTTTGTAAGACAAGGAAGTTTTGGATTATTTTCAGAAAGAATGAACAGACATGCTCATTTCGACTTAAAGTTGAAACTTAATTTTTACATGTTATTTTTGTTTTGTTTTTTTCCGATACATGTTTATGAAACGTTGAACCAAACATATAAAACCCTCTGGTAACTAATTACTACACTGATATAAAAAAAATCCGATGTTAAGAATATTCAAGAAATTCAGTGCACTCAGTGCAGATAAGTCGGAAAATACATCTTTTTGAGAATCATTTCGTATTCATTTAAAAAGAATAATTATTTCTTAAATTTTGTTAAATTTTGTTAGTTTTTCGCTTGAAGAAGGGATGACGATACAATTTCGTCCCGAAAATTCGCATAGTATTTGAATAAGCAATTTTAAATACTAAGATGTGGAGTGTATGGAGTTTTTGTTTAAAATAGTTATTTTTTATTTTTTACTTCAACAAAAAAGATTCCCGTTCTTCAGATTGAGCCTTCTTTTACGCTAATCTGTTTCCTTTTATTGTCCGTTTCCACAGCAACCAAAGCAGAAGATATTCGACTAGCGTGAATTCCACAACACTCGGTTGCTTTCCACCATTACGCTTCCCAGTTAGACTTCGCACTGTTAAAATCAATACAATAAAACAGATAGAAAAATACGATTTTAAATCATTTCTTTTCCATCTTTGAAAGGAAAAAAAAAATTACGCACAACCACAGGAAAAAAAAAGAAGGTGCTAAAATGAAAGTTAATAATTTCGAACATGTGTTACTCGAAACAGATATGAAATCGAGTCTCTTGTTGGGAGCAGTTTATTCTTCCCTCGGGATGGTAGAAAGAGTCATAGAATAAACCATTCCATTTATTTCTGCCCTCCCTCATTCAGGGGAAACGCACACCATTCAAGACATTGGAACGTGCATTTTTTTTTTTTATATATTCCCCCGATTCTTCTCCCGAAGCAGTAATATTTTATTGCTTCATCCATAATAAGCAGCCGCATTTCCTCCAGTGAATACAAATCGCACGACACTTGTGCGGAAGAATGGGTAAATGGTTAAAAAAAGGAGATGAAGTTATGGTGTACACGTCATGATCCATCACTCCTACAATTGCCTGCATTTTAGAACACAAATACTAAGGTTTTGTACATCTAGTATGTTTGTGCTACGGATATATAAACTGCTAACACAGTATGAATGTTGTGAATTCATACTGTAATATTGGTACGTTTTACCAATATTGTAATCAGGTGTTTTTTTATTAACTTTTTTTTTTCCAAATAGTGTTTTCAATAATGAATAGTTATTGCTTTATTTATGAGATGAAATTAAAGGTTATTTTAATTGTTTTGTTTTCCCATGATTACGATATCATATTGTAAGTATTCCGAATTAGGAATTATATTTTTTTTGTTTCTCAAACATTGCTGCACAATTAATTTTATCGTATTGTTTGTTGTTTTATCATTGTTATCTATTCTTAAAGATGGTATGAAATTGCAATCAAGGACTGAAAGAAACAAAATTCGTCCATTCATCAGTTAAGAGCCTTGTGAGCATTAAGATCGTTCAAATGGAATAGATAGCAAGACGAAATAACCAAACATTGATTTTAGCGATCTAAATTATATTTTGTAGAAGAGAAAAATAAAAAAATATCTTAAATGGAGTATTATTATTATTATTTGGGACGAATGTGGGCGGCAGGACAGCCAAGCACTGCGACCTGAAAGATCTATTGTGCTAAACCCACGGAAAGGAGGACAGACGGAGAGAAAGACTGAGAAAGTATGGTGGGGGACTCGCAGGGGAAACGGGAGAACCCCGAGAAAACCTGCCCAGCTCGGATCGTCCAGCGTAGATGGAATAAATTATCAGAAGTCTAAATTAGATTCCACTGGAAAAAGAAAACTTTAGAAAAATAGAAATAGGGATCAATTTGAAAGATGTTATTTCTAGGAGCGGTTTTATAAAAATCTGATAATATAATTTATTTGGATTGTTAATTGAACTGTAATAAAAGTTCTGCTTTTTTGAAATAAGAATTAACATCTTCAAATATTTTTTTGCAGAAAACAATCTTCTTACAAAGAGACGGTGGGTTCGGTAGTCCAGTGGTGAGGGCGCTGACTGCGGACTAGAGGAGCCTGGGTTCAATTCTCAGCGGCGGTCGAGGGTTTTCCCACGGTTATTTCTTCTCCTGACGGATCCTAGGGTTCACCCAGCCCTCTGTCAAATGGGTACCGGGTTTCTTACTAGAGGGTTATACGCGGGCGAGCGACGGGCAGACCATCCGACCTCAAGTAGTCCTGTTGGGAGCATTAATCTCTCGCGCACCGCAGACTTGCAAGGCTTGTTGCCCTAATTTTTTTAACTTACAAAGAGACGTATTTCAGAGAATTTGACGCCAAATTGGACAAATGAAAATACACAAGTACTTGAAAAATATATAAGGTTTAGAGCGATCTCTTCACGGGTTTTTTTTTTTATATTTGATGTTGTTTTACTGAATTTATTTTCCTAGCTTAAGAATGAAGTAACCGCTCTATGAAGTCAGAGATAGCTCATATGTTAAAAGTGACGGCTTTGTTTGGTAAAGATTACAGGAATTCGCTGCACGCTTATTTTTTTCCCCCCTTTTCTTTCTTTATCGTTGAGTTTTTAATTTTTTTCTTCTTTTTCTAAATTGGTTTATGTTAATATATTTTTTTTATTATTATTTTTGTTCTTTTTGCTTACATTAGTAATGTAACTAGAAATTATAATTTTTACACTCTTTTAATTAGAAGATAAAGTAAAATATTTCTTAATTTTTTATGACTTTATTATTTATGTAAATGAGCAAATATCATTTAATTTTTTCTTCTTTTTGTTTCTACGTACTTTTTCTTCATCATTTGCTTTCCTTTTTTTATTACGTTAAAATATTTTTTTATTACTTACAATATTAGAAAATAAAAAGTTAGCTAGAAAAATAAAAAATAAGCTAGAAAAATTTTCTATTATTAAATACTATTTCAATTTTTTTTCTTTTGATTTTATGTAAAAGTTGAAATCATAAAATAGATTGCTTTTATGGTTTGGACAAAAATCCCTTCATAAAAAATGTATGTCTTCCTCTTCTTTAGAATTGGAAATCACTGCAGGAGCAAATGAAATTGCACAGGAATATTTTTCAGTGAATTGCAAAGTGTATTTGAATTATTTACAAACCAAAAATATATTGAAACGTTGAAATTTTAGATTACGTTTTTCTTTTGGTGCTTAAAATAAAAATAAAAAATTGATAGGAAGTGCTTTTTGTTTAAAATGTTCACTGTTATGAATATTAAAGAGAAAGTTAAAGTATTCGTGCGATTTGAAATGAATGAATTCAGATTCCATTCTTAATTAAATTTTAAATAATTGCTTAGTTACTATTTTTTAGTGTAGGATTCAAATAAATAATGAGAGTTGAAGTGATATGCTTTTTTTTTTCATTCATTTGTTTTCTCGTTTTCTTTCTTTTATCAGAATTGTCGCTCTAAAATTAGCCAGCAGATCACATCAACATAATAGAAGATTGTCGTGGATTTAATTTTTCGGGAAGTTCTGATATTTTAGCCTAATTAAATAAAATTGAAAGTAATGTAAATTAAAAAAAAAAAAGTGGTATATTTAAAAATAAGTTTTAAAAAAGGATTAGTCAAATACATACGATTAAAATATTTGATAACCAAATTTAATAATGTTTTTAAATACCTAAGATTGATTCTTCGTCTCAGTTCGAATCCCAAATAAGATAAGGCTGATTCTTTTATCCGATTTGTTCACGATATCTTAACTTGTTGATGGAGTTCATCATTAAAAATCGCAATGAAACATTAAGAATCAAAAAATAATAACAACTACGATGTATAACTCCAGAAGGCTGTGGTACTCAACACAACACGCATAGTTAGGAAATTCCTGGACACAACTACAATCCCCCCGCCCCCCCTGCATATTTCTTTTACACTTAGCACCACGTTCTTGACCTGCCATGTTGTCTTTGTTTGGAAAACCCAAATATTGGAACTTTTATAAAATAAATAATAATAATAACCTGTAAAACTTTACAATATATTATCTTTCAAAAGAAAACATCTCTTAAACAAAACTTTTGCAAGGAGAGAGGTTTAGCACTAAGAGCCCAACCCTTTCGAACCCTGCCTAATCGTTGGTTATGTTCCAGTGCCAGAATCAATATTAAAACCTTCGGATGGAGCAAATGAGACTGTCCCTCCCACCCACTTTCCCATCTATCCTCCTTATATTAACTCACATCACGATCGACTTACAAACTTCATCAGACTTACAGGGAAACTTTTTTCCATTAATGGATGTGTGTGTGCGCTCGCTGGCGCTAATGGAATGGTTCGCGCCTGTCACCTGTTTTGGGATTTGGACAGGAGATTAGATATCCCCTCCCCCGCTCCTCCTCATTAAAGATTACTTCAGCAGAATTGTCCTGCGATTAGATCTGTAGCTGTCCAATTTGTTTGTTGTCTCCAGATAACCTTATCTGTGGAATTTACTGTTGTAATCGAAAAAGAGTTCTTTATCTCATTATCACGTTATCCCATTTGAACAGAGGTTCCGTCGTTGAACAAAATTAGTGAATAGTATTGGTTTACCAACTCACTATACTCAAAAGGGTAATAGATCCTTCAAACAAATATCATTTGAAAATCATTTTGAAATTGAAATACTATCCTAAACTCGATTCTTAATCATGTACTGTTAACTTTCGTAAATTTACGAAGTTTGTTACTTGTTGAATTTTTTTATAAATGATTTTAGTGCCGCATTTAAAATAATAAAAATAGAAAACTACTAAATAATTCAAATTAAATATAAATGGGAGTGCGGGCGGAGAGTTGGCACATAGACATTGTAATAGTCTTAACAAAGCAATGTATAAACCTTTTGTACTTCGTACATTTAATCTATACTTCAAAGTAAAAAGCCTTTGTACTTTATTACTTCTTAAACTTATACAGGTTTTTATTACGTTGAGTGCTCTTCAGCCAGAAAAAAAAAATAAGAATTAAAGGTGTGTTTTCCAGAGTGTTGCCGTTCTGTCTGTAGTTGGGACTTGGACACTAAACTTGTCCTGTTCGTTATTAAAATTTTTCTTCCGACTCCGTATCAACAAAAGAAATTCTGTTCGATATTATTGATGACGCTTTCAAATATGTTCCCTCTTCCTTCGGGAAATGATTTCAATGGCAGATGGCCAAGTTGGGCAAAGAATTCTCCCACAAACTAACGGAAATGTCGTTTGCTTCGTACCAAAAGAGTTTAATAGAGAGTTGGCCAGCAGGATACAAGCCTGTCAGTTTGACCTGAATCCCTGATAGAGGCGTGGCATCACTTAGATGATGAAAAAGAAATCCCATTTTAAGATAATTTGTTAATCCATCACCTTGGAAAAGGATGCTCAAAAAAAGAATAAAATCGTACGAGTTTATGTATCTTCTGTAATAAGTTTGGAACCGTGAATGAAGTTTCTTCAAACTTGGCATGCATTTTTACGATAAAAGACGATCTTGTTTTTATATTTGAAGTTTTTCCAGTGTCCTGTCGAGAAACCCGCTAGTGAAATCAACAAATATCTCCTTGAAAACAAAACAAGAAACTTCTATCAATGTTACGAAAACTAAATTGTATAATTCATGCAAATGTTTTTTTTATACCACTGCTGAATTTGCCGAAATGAAAGATGGAAGGAAAGATTAAAAGAAAATAATTAATTCAACAAAGGCTTGATGTGCTTTAATCTCGTGTTTTGAATTTCTTCACGTGAATGATCAATGAATCTCAGCCGAATGCTTGGGCAGCAGTTGCAAGGGTCATTTGGTGGGAGTAATTGTAGAGACTACACACGAGTAGCCATTGTGTTAGAGGGTGTGTAATTATCAAGAGCCATTGGTACAATCCCCTTCTGTTTCCTCCACCCTCACTCGCTTATTGATCTTGTCCACTCGGTATCGTTTTCATTTGGCGCTCCTTTAATGGCGAAACCAACACCGACCAATTAACCCACTTGGTGAAAGAGGGGAGGGGATCTGTTTTGGTTTTCTTTTCGAATCCAAGTAGTTCAGTGTTGAAGATAGTTTTCATCCAGAAATTCTAGACAAATTTATGAGATAATCTTGAGTGTTCTTCTGAGCTCTTCTCGAATTCTGTTCTCCGATCGGGTCCTTCAGATCTCGGAAAACAATGGATAGCTTAGTAATTATAATGAGAACCACGTGCACTAGCCTTCTTTAATGGCCTTCAAATCATTAAGTTGAGAAATATTAATTATTTGAGTATTCTTTAAAATATCGACTTAAAATGAAGTAAAGAGTTTTACTATTCCAAAAAATTGTAGAAAGCTTATATTATAATAATAGTAACAACTTCAGTAATAATAATAATTAACTTTTTTTTTAATTATGGCCCTGATTTTTATGATATATCATATTCCCATGACCGATCTTTATTTTCACTAAACAAGAGTATGTTTTCTTTTAAGTTCTCTTTTTTTTTTTTTGAGGATGTAGCAATGAGAAAATCTAGTTTTTGGTTGGAAGATTTACTTATTGAATTATTCATGTTTATTTATTCATTATAAATTGGCATTTTTTTAAAGTTATAAATCAACTTCTTTATCGATTTATAATGATAATAATAATAATAATAATAGATAAATACAAAGTAAATTTATTACTAGGTTACATTTGATGTAATTCAAATTTTCAACCATAGTCAGTTATTATCGTTTTTTAATGATGATGGATTGCAGTTGATAAATTTCGTAAAATTTAGTAAAACTTAGATTATAAACCAGTAATTATATTGCATTCAGTTTTTTTATTTGTTTAATAAATCTGTTATTAGGTGTTTAATTTTAAACATAATATTCACTTAGATAATATTCGTTTAGGGGGGAAATTCATATTAATATACAGATCGATAGAATGTAAAAATGACAGATGGACGAAGGGTTATTTAGTCAATGACAGATCTCCGTTTAATTGATCTCGGAGACTAATTAATTTTCTAATCGTGTTACAAATAATCTCATCCAGTGATAAGAGATGATCAATAAATCATACACACACTTAGAGCGGTTATTAATACGGCTGTGTTTATTTTTTAATAACTATTAAATAGTTATTTTAATAATTATTTTAATAATTATTAATTAAATAGCTATTTAT
>JAFIDM010000007.1:45419329-45435851 GCA_023159025.1 Thereuonema tuberculata
TCGTTGTTCGTTTCGAAAAATATTCAAACAAGAGGTAACATTACCAGGAAACTCTTAAAGAAGGTTCGAGACGAAATATGAAGAACTTATCACCTGGAATAGGGGAATATTTAAAATCACTTATCATACTTTGATTAATATTGGTATTTTATAAAATGTAAGTTAAGTATTAAAAAAAAACCATGAATTTCTGCACGAAACTTTTGTTTTCCACTTCTTTTGCGTTTTTTAAAATTATTCAATATCAATTAATTCTATTATTGTATTCATTGTTTTCGGAAATAAGTAAAAAAAAAATACATAAATTCTCTAACGAAGGATGGGATGTTATTAATTGCCCCACAGAGAACAAGCACTTGTAGATCATTTAATCACTGTAGAAGACTTAGCATTCAATTGGCATTCGAGATACAATAGCTTTCTTTCGAAACATTACCAGAAGTGGAGATGGATTCTTGCGAAAAACGTTTCGAGAATGTTTTGCATTCAAAACAAAACTTTATGTAAGGAATTCGCGAAGTCTTTGAGGAATCTTGAGATGCAAAGGGAAATTATTATTGTTATTATTTACTTACTGAAAAAAAATAATTTCATTAAACATAAGTTACATCCGCACTTCTTAGCATTTTCTTCCATTGTTTATTGCAAATATTTGACATTAATAAAGACTCTTCTCTGCAGAGAATGGATGAATTAAGTCGTTTCTATCTTTGAAGTTGATCTTCACACGCTGTGTGTGTTCGTGCAGTCTTCGCAATCTTCTATCGTCATCATCATCATCATCTTCTCTCCTTTGCATCCAAAGGAAGAGACTCACACGTGATCTGATGCCTTCCCACGATCAACTATCAGTTTGGTTCTGTGCTCCACCACCACAGATGCATCAACTAATAAATAAAACATTTCCCTGAAACACAATTGATTTTTGATAGCAGTGTTTTCAACTTGGCAATCTGCGTCCCTTATCAAGGGAAAACTTTGTTTCACAGAAAAATGGAATCGGAGGGAGTTGTGACAAGTTAAAATAACATACAGGGAATTCCGTTAATGTCTAACGGCTTTGACTCATTAAAGCGCTGCTGTTGTAGCAACGATTCCTAAATTTCGCTACCGCTTTAATTTATGCTCACGCATATTTTATCAGAGATCCCTGTAGTGAATCAATTTGAAATACACTTATTTCTACACTTATTGAGTACATGATAAATATAGAGCGGGAAAAATACACATTTCTTAAATGCCACACATTTTAAAACGTATAATATTATTAATGGGGTAAGTGGTAAACTTTTATTGCATCTTTAAAAAAGTAATGTACATTATATATTGTTAATATATTATTATTGACTAGATTCAACAAACCATTTGCTTCTCTTAGTTTTTGCATTTTTCATGATTTATCTACTAAAAATTGGCATGAGGAAAAGTTAAAGCCGTTGTGTTAAAGAATATCGGTAATCATTTAAGTGACCTGAAAACTAAATACATCACAGTTCATTTCAGATATTTTCGGATAATTCTTAGCTGTCACATGATCGATTGTTTTATTACATCATAATATTAACTAATAACGATAAATAAAGAAGGAAAATCATTTAGTAATAAAACACAGCAGTTGTTTTGTTAGTTGTATAAAAAAAATAGAGATAAGACACTGGTTTCCATTGATTAAGAAAAAAACAGAAATTTTTTTTTGGTAAAATGATTGAAGTGCTTGAAACTTGGATGATATGAAAAATAATGCAGAATTAAGAGTTCGTATACAGATGAGCAGCAGTAGTTTCGAAAGTGTGTGTTAATTCGAGTTGAGTTTGTGAAGAATGGAGTTTGAAATATCAAATGTGTTGTAGTGGCTTCATTATTGAAGAACTTGGATGTATTCATCTATGAGGAATGAGATTTCCCATTCCGAGTGAGGTTGACTCAATATTTCGGCTCGGTTCCTTGAGCCTTCGTCAGGAGATATTGACTGGAACAGGCAATTTAGCGCTGTTATTTCGTCAGTGCCTGAGAGAAGCTGATTCCGTGCCCTCCTTCCCCGAAACACTGCGACTCAACTGCGATCTGTGCTTGCTACGAGTCTTATTCAAATGTGCTCAGAAGGCTTCACGAAAGAGGTCTTTATGCTAGATGAACAGCAGTTCATCGTGCCATCAGAAGAGGCAACGTTTGAAATGGGTAGGACTTCCCATCATTTGGAATTAAACCAATGGAGATCAACGTATTTACAGATAAGTCCAGATTTGCACTGCAGAGCGATTGCAAGCATACTCTGATCTGAAGAAAATGAAAGAAGGATCACTCATAAGTGAAATAACAATTATTGTGAAGGTAGATTTAGGATGATACCTCGTTCAGTGGACGGCCAAGAATGCTTCAAAGAAGAAACGTGAAGGCTAGACATTGTAAGCTAGAAATAATGTCGTATACTTCTATTTTGACCCTTAAGCAGATGCAACAGCGATGTATTTCTCCTATAAGACGATAACACACCGAGCTAGCATGATAGATCTTCAAGAGGAGACCATTGTACACAAGGATTGATCAATGAGATCCTAATCCAATGCGTCTGGATGCTTGAGAGAGTCGTAGTGTTGCCTTCAACGTCCCCTCTTTCCTAATGAGTTGGAGATGTAAAAAGATGAGTAAATGTAAAAGAACATGTTAGTTGCTATCTACTGAGCTCCTCGACAAAATCATCAACCTCGCATGAAACCTCGCTCTAAAACTTACCCCCATATTGAAGTCTTTGGCAATTAATTTTGGACGCCTTATCTTTTATTTAGTTCTGTATGTGCTCGTTATAAGTAAGTGTTTCATACAAAACATATTAGCTAACCACAAAATGCTACAGATTTTCCCCATCTATCATCATCTTAAATATGTATTTTTTGAGTTACCGTGATTCTTCTATTTTTCCTTAATTAATAGAAACCAATGTATTTGAAATGGATAAAATAAAATTGTGGTTTTTTTCCAACTTTAGAATTATCAGTTACTTAAATATATTTATGCTTCGGCGAAGAAATGTTTCTGTAACTATATTTTTTAATTACTATAACCGTTTGACATAAAGTTGATGATGATGTGTTTTATGTTAGATAAATTGATTAAGAAACATTTTATTTCTTTACTATGAAGTGATCAGAATAGAAATCACATAGGAAATAAGGCACTCAGCAATATTTTAATGAAAATATAGACTTTTCTGTTGAATTCACTAAAAAGTATTTATAACAGATATTTATAACGACAGTTACAGAAAGTCTGGCTTTGAAGGAATAAAAAAAGAAAATAGTCCTTCTGTTTAACTTAATATAGATGCTGCTTTGGAAAACGGTGCAGACAGCAATAAAACCTTCAGAGAAGGCAAGACAGATATAATACATCACTCACTTGAATCTATTTCACATTGGATGTTAGCAATCTCTAGGCGTCCCCCTTACGTAGGACAAGTCCTGTATTAGATCCTAAAATGTATCATGATATGAACGATATTACTGTGTTGATTAAGATCATGATAAATATTATTACATTTACACTGTTTTTGTATGCATTTATTGAAAATTATGAATTTTAATTCGATTGAAAATATAGAAAGAATAATCACTATTGTTTCAGTAGAGTAATTAAAAAAACTCACATAATACACTCTGTAAGTAATCAATCAATTCTGATATTAACAATAACAATAAACCCACGATAGAAAAATAAAATATCTTCCCTGGACTCAGTTTCGTGTTATATCACGTCCTAACCATTTTTAGGACTCAGTAAGATTATGTCGAAAAGCGGAAATCAGTTTTGTTACATTCCAGATTCCAGATTTGTTACAAGTATGACTCTATTGAAGCTAACAACACTATTACTTCATGTAACATACTTAAAAAAAATGAAATTGAAGTATAATAATAGTACAAATACTTCCCTGCAATCAACCCCCCACCACCACCACCACCACCACACGGATACTCTTTCAAACAAACACTATTAATCTCATAATAGTAATTATATCAGGCTCTACTTTAAGCAGCAAAGATCCTTGATTTTAACCCGTCTTTCCCCATTTGCTTTCATACGAATGTTTATGTGTGGGCTGTTATTGGTTGTGTATTATTTAATGGATTTTCCTTTGTTTTCGCCTGTTCTGTGTAATTGCCAAAAAACAGGTGGCATTGGGCCAAATATCAACGGCGAAAACAGCTCATTACCAACAGCATCTCTTCCACCACCAAACGCCAAAATCTTAATAGCCCTACTTTGCCAACAAGGGTTGATTCTCGTCATCCAAACTTGATCTTTTTACTCCACTTTTATAAAACAGATAATAGCAAAAAAAAAAATTCATTACTCGTGAAAGTCTGATCTCCCTTTGCTTGCAAGTATCTCAGATACTGCTTATTTATAAAATTAATGTATGACTTATTGTTGCATTTTTAAATATACTTTACAATAGAAAGGAAATCTAAATAATTATATTGAAATTTTATTCATTATTTTAGAAATTATCCCACATTTGTTGCAAAAAAACTACTCGTCCATTTAATACTTAATTTCCTTGCAAGCAAAGTAAGTTAAAATTTTAACAAAAAAAAAATATTGTTTTAAAATACCGCATATTCAAAATTTATCGTTTTATATCTTTGATGATCTTAAATTTCAGAATCATATGTCAATTTGTCCTTTTTAAAATAAAAATAATATCACATTTCACAATTTTTAGATTTGAAATTAAAGTGATTCAGTAAAAAAAAAAAAAGTTTGAATCAGTTAGTAAATATGTTTACTTTCATTATTGCGCTCCACCAAAGTAAAAAAACAAATAATGTCCAAATCGTCCAAAAATTATACAAATGTTGCAAACGGGAAAATTTAAATTCATCGTCCTAAAATTGTCCAAAGTTGCATTGACTTCTAATTTTCATGATTGATGTTTACTTTCAATTTGTAATGAACTTTCTTACAAAATCATAAATTACAAATATTTTTTTGCCGACTTTTTGAGCAAGAAAGTTGAGTATGGATTCATAGTGAAGGAATGCAGGCTTTCTGTTCTTTTGTTGACAGCATTTGCAGTGTGTTAAAACCGCAATTTTTTTTGCAATAATAATAAAGAAAAAGAAACCCATTTAGTATTGAAGAAAATATTGTTTAAATCTGGCTGGCATTTCTAAATCATTATCAATTGATTTCATAGAAATAATATTAATCACGAAACGAGATTTAGTTAATAAAAGAAGATGCCTTGCTATAAAATAATAGTAAGCAATAATATTTCTACATTTTCCAACGTTTTAAAGTAACTTTTTTTGCTTCAGGATTTTTTTTTTCGAAATAACAGTTGTGTTTAAACAATTTTAGAATTTTAAGGGTTCATTTTGGTTATTTCTATAAAAACTTTTTCTGTGAGTTTAGAAGCATTTTTTTTTTTTTTTTTGTGAAGAGTTTGTTGTTAGGGGGAAGTGTTTGTCTGTTGTTGTAGTGATGGGAGACAGTGACTGTCTCTTGTTCATTGTGTTTCCAATATCTGTGGCCTGAATCTGTGCACTGGGATTATCCAGTGAAAGCGAATAATGACGGAAATCCATTTTGGTCCACAATTAAGCACATTGGGTCTGGGAGCCCAGCTGACTGTTCCCCAGGGACTCATTGTATCTACCAACCCCCGAAACCGGAAGAAACAATTCTTAATGAACCTTAATTTAGACCAGATAACGGAAAGCGACACTGGGTGGAAATTAATGAAGTTTCTAAAAGACATCTTCACGGAGAATAAACTAGTTCTTAAGAATTGCAGGGAAATCAAGATATGATTAACATAAATCGTAGGAGGACTTACTGAAGGAAATAAAGACGGATTCATTCAACAGCACCAAACAGAAGTGCAATACCTTAGATACTGAAATGAAAGTTAATATTGATCCTAATAAAACCTGCCACTTATGAATACAAGGAAATTATTTAAGATCTTTGAAAAAGAGTTTGTGAAAGTATTTAGTAAATAAAAACCAATTTCAAATTTACACCCTAAATGATCATTATTTTATAAGCGCATGATAGCTACCACAAAGATTTCTTTAATATCATTGAAGAAAAGGTTTTGAGTTGAAATACACTTGAACATCCGAAAAGTAGTCTATTTTGGAGTGCTCAGAAGCCAATCAGTGTAAGTCAATAAACCAAAAAATGAAATAGGTTTTTTAAAATTACGTACCAAAAAATAACAACATTTGTAAATTTGAAGAATGAATGGGGGGGGGGGGGGCAAACCATTTAAGAGTTCGCTTCAGTTGTAATACATTCTAATTTTCTCCACAGATGATTTTGAACTATACACTTTTTCTCCCTCTCAATTTTTAGTTTCCAAATGACTTTTTATTTTCTAGGTCCTTTATCTCTTACTCACAAACAACTCTTTTATTTCCTTTTTTCTCTCTCATTTTCGAATAAGTTTTCAAGCTTATGATATTCGAAAATTGAGATGACAACTGTCAATGGCTTAGTTCGTTATTATTACATAAATGAACTAATTGTTTTTTCGTAGGACGATTATTTGACTCATGTTGAGCTTTTCGGAATAACGCCCGTTCTCTGTAGGGAAGCATCATTTGTTCCTGGTCGAACTCACCTAGGAAAGTACAGGGGAGGGGGAAGAGGACGAATTTTTAAAAGAAGGTATGGAAAAGGTTACTACGGTTTTCTTTTGCTTTTTTCAACAGCGCAGGCGCAGTTCATTATCGTGGATGTCTGATTTTGATTGGTAACTTGTTTTTCTTTTTGCGGAAAATTATGTTTTGTTTTTTTTCCTCAGTAGACGACAATCGATTGATGTCATTTCGCCTGAATTTTAATACGAAATCAAAATTATTATTCATTAGATTAATAATAAAGACACTGAATTCCGATAATGAACCACTAAAAGGAAACAACATAAGTTTTACAATAAAAATACATCGCCTTACGATGGATTCTTATCTCTATAGGAATAAATTTTTATATATAAATTTAATCTTATCTAT
This sequence comes from Thereuonema tuberculata, assembly GCA_023159025.1. Classification (NCBI taxonomy): domain Eukaryota; kingdom Metazoa; phylum Arthropoda; class Chilopoda; order Scutigeromorpha; family Scutigeridae; genus Thereuonema; species Thereuonema tuberculata. The sequence goes on from JAFIDM010000007.1 coordinate 45,426,349, forward strand.
AAGCGAGTCCCTGATATATGAGGGGTTTTAAGCCATACTAGCCTAACCCTCAAAGAGAAAATTATTGGGGAAATGGTTTGAAAGGTTTGGTGGTCGTGTCCACAAAAACAATATACGCTTTGCTGCTGTAATTTATACGGCTAATTTTCTTTACTACATAAATTACAGCAGCAAAGTATATATTGCTCTTTTGTACATGACCACCAAACGTTTCAAACCATTTCACCAATGATTTCCTGTTTGAGGAATAGGCTAGTGTGGCTTAAAACCCCTCACATCACAGTTGTATTATAATTAGCTTTTTTTTTTTTTTTTTTTTTTTTTTGTCGCGACTATATAAATGTTTTTGATGTTTAAATAAACTGATGACAGCAAGTGTTATTTTCATTAGAATATTAAATTATTATATTTATTTGAACAAAATGTAATTTCTAATCTGAAAGGAAAATTATTTAAAAATACGTTTATAATACTAATATATAATAATATATTATAGATTTTAGAATTAAAATCATTGGAATACATACTGTGTAACTAATTCATTTAGGTATTAAAAGTAATAAAGATAAGTTAAAGTTAAAGTTGCGATCAGGCCCAGAGGACCGCGCAATGTAGCTGGAGGGTAGGCTCCAGTGTTCAGAAACCTACGGGACAAAGTTGAGGACGGGGGGGGTCGGCCCGTCGCTCGCCCGCCTTTAACTCCCGGGAAAGAAACCCGGTACCCATTCTATAGAGGGCAGGGTAGACCCTAGGGCCCGTTTGGAGGAGAAAGAAGCGTGGAAAAATTCCCGTCCTCCGCCGAGGCCGGGAATCGAACCCGCTACCTCCAACCCGCAGCCAAGCGCCCTTACCCACTCGGCTACCGGGACCACAATAAAGATAAAATTTCAAATTTAAAGATTTGAAGATTTAAAATTTTATCTTTATTAATTTTACTATTTGAAGCCTTTACTTGAATAACTAAGATTTTTTTTAATTATTTATTTCTTTATTTATTTATTAAACAATATCCAACTAAAAAATCGTAAATTATTTGTCTCCGATCTAAATATGGAACTGAATTATGAAACCATTTCATTTTCAATGGCTAAAATCTCCGGCAATAAATTTTCAGTTGCAAATAAAAATCTATTGATTTATTTTGTGACAAAGAAAATTATTAAGAGTAGGATACCATTTGCAAATATGCAGTTTAAAATCAGTTGAAGAAATATTAACAAACAAATAATTTCTAAAATTATTTAAAAAGTTATTATTATTATTTTAATTAATGGAATATAATGTTGAAAATAGCTCTTCTTGTCGCGATCCAGTCCAGGATTATAGGAGAAGCCGAAAGGATTTACTTATTCTTTATCTTATTTGAAATGATCTTTTCGTGGTTTGACTTTCTCAAGATGCCAAAACTCTGACAGCAGATAGTAATGATACTGGCGATGGTTTCAGTGTTCCTCGAACCACAGGAGGCATTTTCAGCAAACCATCGCATCGCCTCCCTCTGTTGACGTCATTCTTCTGATTCCCTCTCTGATGTAATCTAGAACCAGAAAAGATCTTGAATCCGGATGTCACCAGACATTTCAAAAATACGTTAATTTAAGAAAATAAGAAAAAGTAAATTACTTAAAATTTTATTTGTAATAATAAACTACATTATAATAAATTGTATAATTATTTATTGCTGAATACTGATGTCGTTGTAAGCTTATTTATTTTCTTGAAAACAAGTGTTTGTTTGTTTGTTTTCCTTTGGAGTATTCAAGTATTACATAAGCACATTTTTAGTCATTTTAGACCTTCCCCCCACTAAGAGTTAACAGAAATAAGTAGGGGCTATCCATTTTTTCTTTTTCAGAACGGTTACAAAATTTATCTAATTTTAAGTAATTTTATTATTAGTTTAATCTAACACGGCATTCAATTATTTCTATCGTTTCGATTTTAAAAAGAGTAGTAATCCAAAAAGCTGTGGTAGTTCTCTTTTGTCTGCGAGTTCTTCAGTATCATTGAATCAGATCTTATTATTAAAGCTTAGAATATTGTTGTACGTAGGTCCAAGAAAGGATGAAAATCCCTTTAATTCTGAATAGCATTTTTCAAAATAGTGAATCAGAGCAAAAAGCAGTTTTCAACAGATAACTTGGGTTCAAAAACAGCATTTTCTTGTAAAAACTAACAAAAAGCCTTCTCAATTATTGGAATCCTTTCACCAAATTTAAAAATCTCAAAGTTATTTATTAACTTTTACTTTATATGAAACAATTTACTCAATTGTGTAAATTACTTCATAATTTACTGCCTGTGTTTAACAAAGAAGTTATCTTGAGAATAAACAAATTCCATTAGGACTTGCGTTATTCTAATGTTTTTCGTAGTTGCAAAGAAAAAGAAACAACTTTTGAAGATCTTGGAGCTACGCCAATGTCTTTAGGGCAATTTCTTACTTATTTTTATCTGTCACCGAATTTACTGACATAGGATTATTTATTGAACAATCAACGATGGAACGTAGACAATTTTGTTTTTCTTCTTCTGAGAAACATACTTCCATCAAATTCTCTTAGCCCTAACAGCTTCTGCTCCGAGGCCGATTAATAGGTGATTTACTGGTCACGTGACGAGACCCGAGTGCCATTACCGTCAAGTCGTAACATCAAGAAGCATTATTGGTTTTGGGAGCTGATGGATTTTAAAAAGATATGGCACCGGAAGCAGAGGTAATCCACCCACTCAGGTGCTATTCCTGGAAAGACTCTCGTTAACCCACAAACAAATAACGCTACAGATAATTGGATTGGAGGGGAACACGCTAATAGGGAATTGGACCCTTGGTTGTCTGAGTTTTCAGTTACAAGCCGGTGCGCAAAACAGTGCGCACATTGTTATCAATTGAAATAATAAAATCAGTCAACCTAATGATCACTAACTGCTAAAGAAAGTTATTTAATTTGGCATTTTCGAATTCTTAGGATTTTTTTTTTTTTTTTTTTTTTTTTAACCTTTAAATATTTTCCCTCCCTCTGATTACGCTTAATTATGGTATTTTACTGTACCTTCAGTATTTTCTTCTAAATTATTCAGAACTGTCATTGACAAAAATTTGATTCTATTAAAACTAGCCTTTTCGGGAAGTGAAAACGTTCGCGTTCCCTTTCCTCACGACAGTTTTCACGCACTGCTTAAATGATTATAAACGTTGATTACTAGCGCGAGCGTTCAATAGATGATAGTTATTTCGATAGCACATGGCAGCATCTGTGAGGGATTATAAAACAGAAATGAACTTACATTAATAAAATGTATCACAGCAAAAGAATTGAACATTTTCCTAAAAATCTAAGCATTATTGTCGTCCTCCTTGATGACAAAACAAATGGATTACATACTCATGGTAAGCTCGGACTATGAAGAATTTCAAATACTCATTGAAGATTAAAACAATCTTGACATTTCAATATATTTTATGTGTACTTACGAAAAACAAATTACCGAAATAAAGCTTATGTTCATTCAGAGAAACCCTCTGTCTTGACTCCGTCTCTACCCTCTATTTTATGTTTGATTATTAAAGACAGTCACACAGGGAAGTTTCTTTTATGGATTCTGTTACAAAGGTTTTCTTGTATCGTGATTTTTCTTCTATTGTAGCATCGTGGATTCTAAGAGAAATGAAAGTAATTAATATGTAATGGAATAATTATTAAATGACTAAACTTAAACATTAATGATTACTAATGCAGATTTGATTTTAAGAATTATTGGATTCATTGACGCCATAAAAATAATAATGATGTCCAAAAGACAAACTTTATTGAAAGTAAATAACTTTAGTATATGTTCTTGAATAAATTACACTAGAATTAATATCACTTCAAGTTAATAAGTGATACAATTAACTTTTATTGTATACTTTGAAAAGCTGCTTTTCGGCTGCTTACTGTCCAAATAACTTCTTTGATTACTTACTGTACTATCGTTAACAAATACTATCTTCTTTTGCAACGTTGCCTTCGAAGTCCAGGATCGCCATCTGAAACTAAACAGCTTTCATTAACAAATACCTTTTGCTTCTTCGGAATACCTTTACGATAGAATAATTATCTCTTTGCGTTGTTCTTATCATCTTCGCTGTAATCTGTGAAATATGTTGATTCACTTTTAACTGAATCCCTTGAAATACATCGTGGCTTAACCTTGCTGTCGATATTCCAATCGAATGCTAGTTGATTAACATAAATCACTGCTAACATCTTCTTAGTAAGTTATTAAATAGTGGGGATGCTTTAAGGCCATCTGTATCTATTTATATACAATAAATATCTTTAGTTTTCCCTAATATTAACTTTACGGATAAGTAATATCATTCCGATAGACTTACTACTTTGAAACCTAATCCAAAACATTTCTACATCACAACAAAGCTATAGTCATATATTCCTTTTTTAAACAAACCATGTATTGGCTTTGTGATATCTTACAATCAACAATGTAGTATCACATTACTGTTTACTGATGCATTATTTCAATGTTTAGTAGGCAGAAATTATAATAAATATTTTAAGTATTTCACTTTCACACAAATATTTATTTATTCCAGATACGCTATTCTTTCAATATAAATTTTCACAACAAAATATTCTATTCTTCTAATAATACATGTCTCAATGAAAACTAAACAGCATCCAGTCGTGTGATGACATAACAAAGGAGAAAAGCTTGGAATTAAAACAGCGTTGGCCATTTTATTATTAATTCAACTGTTGTAAGCACCATTACAATTTTGAAGGATTCAGTCATAAAATATGGAACCTGATATTTGAGTAGAACTTGATGTTCAGCATTTTATAATATACGTAATTTTTCGCAGATTTATAAGTTGTTTTCAAGACAATCCTGCAGATTGCTGATCTATCTTTATTGCTTTCAAAAAACTAGCTTTGAAATCTAGTGAAAATCCACTCTTCTGTAAATGTTCTGTAAATATTCTCAGTTTAGATTTCTTGTCCTTTCACTTACATCGTTTCAAGAAAATTTTCTTTTTTTTTTTTTTTTTCTGTATGATGATCTCTCGCTCTTCTAGCAACTTACATCAATTAAAATACAATAGTTCACTGAATTCTATTTAAACGATTGCTACTTTTCACAGTGTTTAAATAAATCTGATTTTTATTGACATTCACAGTGTTTAAATAAGTAAGATTTTTATTGACATAAGAATTCCAACAGACAAATTTTATAAATCACTAGTTACTGACAAAAAAAAAAATGTCCTTTTCAAAAATTTCAAAAATTAAGTCTTCAAAAAAATAAAGTCTTTTATTTTTAAAATATAAAATAATGAATGTACACTGTATCTTTACTATAGGTTTTTAATTAATGAAAACATTGAAAGTTATGTTATATTTCATTTTAGCCATGTTGCAACAAATTTCATGTTTTTTCGATACTTTGACTAATGAAATTCTTGTATACTTTGTAAGAGCCTTGCTGGTTGATGACCAATTGGACAAAACACGAATCTAAGTTTATTTTAGAATTTTCTGCATAGCACTGCATTGTGCCTTGTTTGAGACATCTAAGTCCAACGTATATTTTAATTAGTAAGTTTTGTGATGACACGACTTATATTGTTTAATTTCTTTTGATATGTCCTGTTTTTAGCCGAAATAATCCAAGATTTGCTACAAAGTTCAGTGATGGAGAAAATCCATTTGTGTTCTAGAAAGGAGATCTTCTTTGATAAAAGCCTCTCGTACGTGAATGTTGTAGCTGATACCGAAAGCTTTTGTTTTCATTTCATTAGTTCCACTTCCTCGCACTAGGAGGAGAAAACCTGATGATGATTTTATTTCCCTGCCTTCCCGAAATGCATTGTAAGATTGTATCAAGATCAGATCCTTGAATCGCGAATTCATTCGGAGAGTTCATAATTCAAATTTAATGAGCTCCATTTTCATCTGATTAAGTGTCTGCACTACCTCTTTCACCCCCACAGTAAATAAACTACTCCAAAGATCATTGATCTCCGAGTAAAACTTGAACTTTTCCAAGACCATGTAATTTATAAACTGCGATTCGTAACGTAATATTTCGATCCGAACGCCGATAGAGCTCAGATTATAGGAATAATATTTAATTCAATAATGGCTGTTTTTATCTGCGTGGATTATTATGATCTATCGACGGACGAGTCCAGGTCGAAATCAATTACAAAAAGGAAGGAAGTTCATCGGAATAGAAGTAGTTACAAAGGTATAGTTATAAGACTTTGACGATAAACTATTCGACCATGAAGATAGGAAACCCATCGTAGATAGATCAGTGATCAGATTAACCTTATGTTCTCTCGTGAGAGTAAATCAAAAAGATTTTTAGGAAGGATTTTTATACCACGTGGCTAAGCTTTAGAAAGTGAAAATGCTAAAGAACGTTTTATTTCAGTTGTTAATAATAATAAAACTGAAAATTAATCAATTTAGTGAATACAGTACTCTTTACAATAAATTTTGAGTGTTTCTTTATTATGATTTTTTTTTTTTTAATAAAGTCAAATTCATTGTTTAATTTTTTATGTAATTACGAAAGAAAGTAAAATATTTTTATAAATTAATTGTTAGTAATAAAATTGTACGTGCGCAATTAAATGTAATAAAAAGCCTCAAAAAACGCACACGCGAACGAAATAAAGGTTCTCGCACCCTGAGCCATCACGACAGGAATCTGGGACAGCTGTTTCAGCCTCATTTGGCTTTTTCTAAAAATTGATTATTGTTATTCTTTAAACATGAAAAAAAATTGAATGAATTTTGTAATTTTCCTTATATCTCAAAAAAATGAATAGCCTATATAAGAACTATTAATTATTTAAAAAATAAAGAAACCAAACAAATAAATTCTTTCTTAAATTTAATCTTAAGATTTTCTACGTTTATAAAAACTTTAAATAAAATTAATAACATTTCAAAAATCTTCAAGTTCATGTAAAATTCCTAGAATATTAATCATAATTTCTTCATATATAAATAAATATTCTTCATAAGAACTCATTTCATCATAGCAACTTTAATATCCCATTATATTTCGTTCTTTTTAGATCAAAAGAACTTCATCAGATGGCTAGGGATAGGTTTTTAGGTGATCTAAAAAGAACGAAATATTAAGTGATATTCAGGCTGATATGCTGAAATGAGTTTCTGGAATATTAATTTAACCATCATTGAATTTTCATGTAAACTAAAAACAAGATTTTTATTTAAATAACAATGAATGAGACAAAATTATTTACCAAGTGACATCCTGGAACAGCTGTTTCACGCTCTTTGGCGATCATCAGTCAGGAGCAGTCACCAGTAAACAACGAGGTCTCAGCACTAATAGGAAATCGCAGTGGTGCCTCAAAACCAAAAATCACCAATAAAGAAACTCACTAATGAAATAAAAGAATTTTGTATCACCCGTTGTTGTTTGTTATTAATTCAATACGCAGATTGAATGTTTTATGCATTAAAAAAAATTCAACGAGACCGGCGGACTGCTATCACATCAATTTTGTCACGAATATTTCATTAGTGAATTTTTTTATTGTTGATTTTTGATTTTGAGGCACCGCTGTGATTCCGAAGTTTTTTATTTAATTTGCTTAGTTATGTTAATAATCATTTGGGCCGTTAATAGTGTTTTTAATCGTGTTTTCTTTTTCTTTTTAAATTTTTAATTCAGCAGATTATTTTAATTTTTTTATAGGGTTTTGTTGCATTTTTATTATTATTTCTTTTTTAATGTATTGTTTATTTTTTTTATATAATTTTTGTATTGAAGGAATCGCTTGGTAATGGGTAGCTGCTAGGCTTTGGTATTTCAGGTGTAGCCCGTGGCACTCTCAGCTATAACAGGTCCTGGTGAATGAACTGCCCTACCAAAGGGTTGCTCTTATGTGTTGGGTGTTTTTTTTTTCTTTTCTTTTTCTTCTTCTTTCCTGTGTTACGTGGCCAGGAAACCCAGCCTTTGAATTTTTAACGAGATAGAAGGAATGTAAGAACTATACTAAAAATGAAACTTGATCCGAAATTACAAAGCCTTTTTTAAAAGAAAATAGAAAGTCTTTTGTTTCTGTGGTAACCCACGGTCATTCTTTCGTTCTTTCTTTTTTGTTTTTAATAATAAGCTAACATAGTTTCAGTAATGTTATCCCTTCGTCCTCCTCTTGCAATTTTTTTGTTAATCTTAAGTTTATTCTAATTAGATTCGGTTAAGAAAATAAGCCCTGTTTTTTACTTTGTTCTATTTATATATATATATATATACACTTTTAGATATATATATTAGAGATATATACTTTTAGATATATATATTAGAGATACATACTTTTAGATTTATAAATTTTTTAAAAATGTTAAAACTTAAGCTGTACCGCAGCATGCCTTCTAGGCCCGCCGGTGCTGGAGAGGTTTCTGCTACCAGCGATTGTCGTCCAACGGGAGTAGTTGAAGTCGGGTGGTCAGTCTGACGCTCACTCGCGTTCATCCCCCGAGTAAAAACCCCGGTACCCGCTTGACTGAGGTCTTTGGTGATCATGAAAAAATATTAATGTAAAATATTTTGAAACCGTTTCTTAATAATGAACTATAAATTTGCACTTTAAAAATTCTAATAAATAGTTTTTATATATTTTTTTAAGATTTGAGAATTTTTTTAAAATTGGAACAATTTCATTTAATTGTGAAGGATTCGAACGGATTAATAAGTAGTTGATATTTGAGTATTTGAGAATGTGTTTATTATATTTTTTTTAGGTAAAGTAAAACTTACTTTTTTTTTAATTTAAACATAAATATAAATCGTAAAGAGTTCATTATTTATTAACATTTTAAATAAAATATAATCCTATAAAATTTAATATAAAATATAACGTGTACAAATGGTACACGTTGATGAAAGGTTTTCTTGTTTCCCTTGCTCCTAAAAAGACTACATGGATATTTAACAAATAATTACTTTTACTTTTTTTGCTTACTTTTAAAGTAAATAAACAAGGTTGTAAATTGATTTTCAGTTGGGGAAAAAATCAGTGATAAACCAGTCATTTTATTTTTAGGAAATAATATATTGGATTAATACAATTTGGGATTTTTTTTTTCTGTAATAATACCTTTTTATTTTTTTATTTTTTCTATTAATTAATAGCTAGTTTTCATTGGAATAGGATAGAATCTTTACTTTTTTAATTTAAATTTAGGAAATAAAAAAAAAATAACAGTACTTAAATTGTCGACTCATAAAACAAACAGAGTAGTTTACCTGGCAACCCGTTTTTGCAATCAATAATAGCACAAGCTTTTCTTTAGAAATATAGATTTTCTTCAATTATTTATTTATTTATTTATTTATTTATTTATTTTAAATCACCTTTCTATTCAGTTAATAACCTACAATATAAATAAAGCTCGTCTGTATTTTTTAGAACAATATTTTTACGTGCGTAAATAATCTTTAAATGAAATAAA